>JAIRCJ010000111.1:205535-238312 GCA_020883675.1 Bruguiera gymnorhiza
CTTCTGGAATGGGCAATGGACTCTTGCATCTAGAAGCCTCCACCCCATCATCTCCAGGTTCTCATCATTCCCCCTTCCTCAAAAGGATTCGCCTCGAATCATCACCTTGTTTATATTTGATGTTGTAGGGAAAGGTTCAAATAATCAATCCACTTAGCATGTCTTTTGTTCAACTTCCTTGTCCCTTCAAGTGCTTCAACGATTCATGGTCAGTATGGATGACAAACTCCTGGGCCAAAGGTAATGTTGCCATGTCTCCAAAGCTCGTACCAATGCATACATCTCTTTATCATAAGTAGGATAATTAAGGCTTGCTCCACTTAGCTTTTCACTGAAGTAAGCAATTGGGCGCCTTTCCTGCATCAAAACAGCTCCAATGCCAATACCTGAAGCATCACACTCAATCTCGAAAGCTTTTTCAAAGTTAGGTAAAGCAAGTAGGGGTGCAGAACTTAATTTTTCCTTTATGCAATTAAAAGCCTTGTCTTGGTCACTACCCCACCTAAAACTCGTGTTCTTTTTTATAAGCTCAGTGAGTGGGGCAGCAATGGTGCTAAAGTCCCTAACAAAGCGTCTATAGAAACTAGCTAGACCATGAAAGCTACGCACATCACTAATTGACTTAGGTGTAGGCCAATCACGAATTGCCTTAACTTTTTCCTCGTCAACCTCAACACCTTTAGAACTCACCACATAGCCAAGAAATGTGATCTGATTAGTACAAAAGGAACATTTCCTTAAGTTAGCATACAATTTTTCAGAACGTAAAACACTTACAATAGAACGTAAATGATCAAGATGCTCTTCTAGGGTTTTACTATAGACCAAAATATCATCAAAATACACAACCACAAATTTACCAATGAATGGACGCAAAACATGATTCATTAGTCGCATAAAAGTGCTTGGTGCATTAGTGAGACCAAATGGCATAACAAGCCATTCATACAGACCGTACTTAGTTTTGAAAGCTGTTTTCCACTCATCTCCCTCTCTCATCCTAATCTGATGATATCCGCTTTTCAAATCAATCTTAGAAAAGACACAGGAACCATGCAATTCATCCACATGTCATCTAATCTAGGTATGGGGTGACGATACTTTACAGTGATTTTGTTGATTGCTCGACAATCAACACACATCCTCCAAGTCCCATCTTTCTTGGGTACAAGTAGGACAGGAACAGCACATGGACTCATGCTTTCCCTCACATATCCTTTGGAAATAAGCTCCTCAACCTGCCTTTGAAGCTCCTTTGTCTCCTCAGGATTACTCTTATATGCTGGCCGGTTAGGGATGGATGCACCTGGGATGAAATCAATTTGATGCTCAATTCCTCTATTAGGTGGCAATCCACTTGGAACATCATCAGGGAATACATCTTCAAATTCCTGCAATAGAGCAACAACAACACTAGGCAAAGATGGGTCAAACTTGTTAGTGTTAAAATAAGCCTCCTTGTACAGAAGTACGATCATAGGTTGTTTGGCATAGAATGCTCTTTTGACATCACTCCCTTTTGCATAGAAACTTTCTCTTTTATCAATCTTTCTTTTCTGTTCACTCTCATTTTTAATCCTTAATTGATCCTCATAAGCTTGTTGAGGTGATAATGGTACAAGAGTGACGGGTTTTTTATTCATTACAAAGGAATATCGGTTCTTGAAGCCATCATGCATAACTCGCCTATCAAATTGCCATGGTCTTCCTAATAGAATATGGCCCACATGCATAGGTACAACATCACATAAAATTTCATCACGGTACCTTCCGATAGAAAATGATATGAGCACTTGCTTATTTACCTTGACTTCACCACTGTCATTCAGCCATTGAAGCTTATATGGCCTAGGATGGTTCATAGTAGGTAAATCCAACTTCTCAACCATAGTTGTGCTAGCAACATTAGTGCAACTCCCACCATCAATAATCATACTACATACCTTATCTTTGATGAGACACCTCGTCTGAAAGATGTTATCTCGTTGCACCTCATTTTCTTCCTTTACTTGCACATTCAATGCTCGCCTTGTAACAAGAGCTACTCCACTAACTGGATACTCCTCTCCATCACTTTCACCCTCTGATGATGGCATAGAATCATCATCTGATTCACTTTCAGTTTCAACTTCACCATTACTTCTCAAGATCATTGCACGCTTATTTGGACATCGAGATGCAATGTGACCCCTGCCCAAACACTTAAAACATTTAACATCTCTATTTCTACTTGGTTGGGGGTCAGAATTACCTGCCTCCTTGCTAGAACCCACATTCTTGTACTTGGATAGCTCGGCTTTGGACTTGTAGTTGGTCATCTCGTCCCTTTTATTCCAATTTGGCTTCCAAGATGAGGTAGATCCTGAGTTCTGCCCAAACCGTGTGGAACCCTTTCGTTTGAGTTGCCTTTCAACTTTCATGGCCATGTGTACCATGTCTTCTAATTCCACATAGTGTTGCAATTCAACCACGTTTGCTATGTCCCCATTTAGCCCTTGCAGAAATCGAGCCATGGTTGCTTCTCTATCTTCTTCTACATTCGCCCGAATCATGGTAATCTCCATCTCCTTGTGGTAATCCTCCACACTTTTGGTGCCCTGAGTGAGCCCTTGCAGCCTTTGGTACAGCTCCCTGTAATAGCGATTAGGGACAAACCTCCTCCTCATGATAGCCTTCATCTCCTCCCATGTATCAATAGGCCGCTCACGATTCCTTCTCCTAGTCAAAACAAGTTGATCCCACCAAATAATAGCATAATCAGTGAATTCAACTGCAGCAAGCTTTACCTTTTTCTCCTCAGAATAGTTGTGGCAATCAAAAACCAATTCAACCTTCTTCTCCCATTCTAGGTATGCATCAGGATCATTCTTACCTTGGAATGGAGGAAGTGTCATTTTAATACTGCCCAAATTATGGTCATAGGTGCCTTGCCTCCCAAATTCTCTTTGATCCCTTCTATTGTTAGCAGTTCGGACCATAGTAGTTTGATCATCAATTTCATCATCTTCTACATCATCTTCATGGTCATAGGCACGTCTCAACTGCCTTCTTGCTTTAGGAGCCTCATACTCCCATGCCTCCTTTGCAACTCTGCTATAGTATTAGATTGCTCCTCCATCCTCTCCCTCATATCATCAAATCTGGTATTCATACGCTCAAATTGTTGTTGCATAGCTTTGATCATGAAGGACACATCACCACCTCCCTCCTGAGCTGCACCTTTGTCTTTGGATGTCATAGTGTTACTTCTACAAAATAATAAGATACCTCACAGAGCACTCCCTCACGTGTTTCACTCAAAAGAAGGTGTCACACTCTCTCGTGTTTACACTCTTTATGGCTTTTTCTTTATATGAACTTTCACTCTTGCCTTTTACCACTCGGATTTCTCCTTTCAGCTCTATAAAGAACAATCAAGAGTATTGATTTTGAACAGAATGAGATAAATGGTGTAGAATTGAACAAATTGGAGAATAAGGAATCAAAAAACGAAAAAGGATATCAAGGCAAACGATTTTAATGAACTAAACTCACAAAAAGAATCAGGATAAGGGAAGTTAAATTTAGAGGACAAACTTGGATAACAAGATAGGAAAATGGATGGCAGAATTGGAGTTAAGCAAGAAAACTTTGTTATTATTGTGGCCAATATGACCAAACTGTTAACTTTATCAATAACTTGAATTTGATGTTTCCTTTCTTTTCTTCTTTTTCTTGTTCTTTTTCTTTCTTTTCTTTTTTTTTTTTTTTTTTTCGTTGATCCTTCTTTTTTTTCTTTTTTTTTTTCCTTTTTCTTTTTCTCAACACAAAACAACAGTAGAACACTTAGATATAGCAATTGGAATTGAAATTAGCACGTTGAGAAGGATTGCAAGCAAACAGATTTGTGCATTTGAATTGTAATGCACATGATAGACAAATTGAATCAGAATCAAAATAAATAAATCACAAGGTAGAAAATTGAAGAGTGAGTGGATTCAACCTGATTTAGAGCCAAGCTCTGATACCAACTGATGCGGAAAACCCCAAAAAGACGTGGCTTAGGGACCCAACGCACACAATGAATCAAAGAACAACCAGGAAAGCTAAATCAGAGTTAATAACACAAACCCTAGACCCAATATTCGAAGGAACACAAACTTAGGGTATTCAAGAAGGATATGGACGCCACACTCCAGAAAAGAAAGGGATTGGGAGTGATAAGTCGATTTGAACGCCACAAGAAGGATAACCTCTTGATAAGTTCTTTAGTTCTTAAAAGAACCGAGGGAGAAACCCTTGCTTTCTATTTCACTGAAAGTTGTCCGATTTCCAAAGCTTACAAGGGGTGCCTATTTATAGGCTTAGATAGCAATCCTAAAGAGGCAAAATTCCTATTTAGGAGAAATCCCTATTTTGGAGGAATTTCGGACTAATTCCAGCACATACAATGAACTCCTATTTAGGAGTGAATGCTATGACTTAGTCTGACCCATTAAGTAGTCCAATTATATTAATTAGGCCTGGGCTCTCTTTAGAACTTGAATTCGCACCATTTGAAGCTTGCTTGGCTTGAATGTCCTGAATCAGCCCATTTAGTGCTTCTTTAATCTTTTTGGCCCTAGCTCGTGTTATTGGGCCTTCTGGAATGTGCAATGGACCTCTTGCATCCATTGAAGCTCTAGCTTGTGTTATTGGGCCTTCTGGAATGGGCAATGGACTTCTTGCATCTATTGAAGCCTTCCACCCATCATCTCCATGGTTCTCATCACTAATGATCTTTAGATACTCGTTGTTTAATGAAATTGAATGGTTTCCTAATTCCAGGGAAGTGTAGTTGTGCTCGTTAACTTGAATAGAGTGCTTATTGTTTGTACACAAGGTATTTTCAACATAATGAAGTGAGAATGAGTGATTACAACAAAAGGTCCAGGCTTGTTAGAAGGAAATCAAGAGAAGCACACATTAATGAGGGATTAAGCTGAAAATACTTGTGAGAAATGCTGATGATCTTTAGATACTCGTTGTTTAATGAAATTGAATGGTTTCCTAATTCCAAGGTAGTGTAGATGTGCTTGTTAACATGATTAGAGTGCTTATTCTTTGTACGCAAGGCATTTTCAACATAAACAAGTGAGAATGAGTTATTACAACAAAAAGACCAGCCTTGTTAGAAGGAAATCAAGAGAAGCACACATTAATGAGGGGTTAAGCTGAAAATAGTTGTGAGAAATGCTAATGTTCATTAGATACTCGTTGTTTAATGAAATTGAATGGTATCCTAATTCCAAGGTAGTGTACATGTGCTTGTTAACATGAATAGAGTGCTTATTCTTTGTACGCAAGGGATTTTCAACATAAACAAGTGAGAATGAGTTATTACAACAAAAAGACCAGCCTTGTTAGAAGGAAATCAAGAGAAGCACACATTAATGAGGGGTTAAGCTGAAAATACTTGTGAGAAATGCTAATGATCATTAGATACTCGTTGTTTAATGAAATTGAATGGTTTCCTAATTCCAAGGTAGTGTACATGTGCTTGTGAACATGAAGAGAGTGCTTATTCTTTGTACGCAAGGCATTTTCAACATAAAGAAGTGAGAATGAGTGATTAAAACAAAAAGTCCGGCCTTGTTAGAAGGAAATCAAGGGAAGCACACATTAATGAGCGATTAAGCTAATGATCATTGGATACTAGTTGTTTAATGAAATTGAATCCTTTCCTAATTCCAAGGAAGTATAGTTGTGGTTGTTAACCTGAATAGAGTGCCTATTGTTTGTACACATGCTATTTTCAACATCATTAAGTGAGAATGATTGATTTCAACAAAAAGTCCAGCCTTGTTAGAAGGAAATCAAGAGAAGCACACATGAACAACTGATTAAGCTGAAAATACTTGTAAGAAAGGCTAATGATCATTAGATACTCGTTGTTTAATGAAATTGAATCCTTTCCTAATTCCAAGGAAGTGTAGTTGTGCTTGTTAACCTGAATAGTGTGCTTATTCTTTCTACACAAGGCTTTTTCAACATAAACAAGTGAGAATGAGTGATTACAACAAAAAGTCCAGCCTTGTTAGAAGGAAATCAAGAGAAGCACATACTAATGAGTGATTAAGCTGAAAATACTTCTCAGAAATGCTAATGATCATTAGATACTTGTTGTTTAACGAAATTGAATGGTTTCCTAATTCCAAGGTAGTGTAGATCTGCTTGTTAACAGGAATAGAGTGCTTATTCTTTGTACACAAGGCTTTTTCATATACAAGTGAGAATGAGTGATTACAACAAAAAGTCGAGCCTTGTTAGAAGGAAATCAAGAGAAGAAAATATTAATGAGTGATTAAGTGGAAAATACTTGTGAGAAATGCTAATGATCATTAGATACTCGTTGTTTAATGAAATTGAATGGTTTCCTAATTCCAAGGAAGTGTAGTTGTGCTCGTTAACATGAATAGAGTGCTTATTGTTTGTACACAAGGTATTTTCAGCATAATCAAGTGACAATGAGTGAGTAGAACAAAATGTCCAGTCTTGTTAGATGGAAATCAAGAGAAGCACCCATGAATGAGTGATTAAGCTGAAAATACTTGTAAGAAATGCTAATGATCATTAGATACTCGTTGTTTAATGAAATTGAATGGTTTCCTAATTCCAAGGAAGTGTAGTTGTGCTCATTAACATGAATAGGGTGCTTATTCTTTGTACACCTATTATTTTGAACATCATTAAGTTAGAATGATTGATTACAAGAAAAAGTCCAGCCTTGTTAGAAGGGAATCAAGAGAAGCACACATGAATGAGTGATTAAGCTGAAAATACTTGTAAGAAATGCTAATGATCCTGAGATACTCGTTGTTTAACGACATTGAATGGTTTTCTAATTCCAAGGTTGTGCAGATGTGCTTGTTAACATGAATAGGGTGCTTATTCTTTGTACACAAGGCATGTTCAACGTAAACAAGTGAGAATGAGTGATTACAACAAAAAGTCCGGCCGTGTTAGAAGGACATCAAGAGAAGCACACATTAATGAGTGATTAAGCTGAAAATACTTGTAAGAAATGCTAATGATCATTAGATACTCATTGTTTAGCGACATTGAATGGTTTCCTATTTCCAAGGTATTGTAGATGTGCTTGTTAACATGAATACAGTGCTTATTCTTTGTACACAAGGCATTTTCAACAAAAAGAAATGAGAAGGAGTGATTACAACAAAAAGTCCAGCCCTGTTAGAAGGAAATCAGGAGAAGCACACATTAATGAGTGATTAAGCTGAAAATACTTGTAAGACATGCTAATGATCATTAGATACTCGTTGTTTAATGAAATTGAATGGTTTCCTAATTGCAAGGTAGTGTAGATGTGCTTGTTAACATGAATAAAGTGCATATTCTTTGTACACGAGGCAAGCCCAACATAAACAAGTGAGAATGAGTGATTACAACAAACAGTCCAGCCTTGTTCGAAGGAAATCAAGAGAACACACATTAATGAGTGATTAAGCTGAAAATACGTGTAGGAAATCCTAATGACCATTAGATACTCGTTGTTTTATGAAATTGAATGGTTTCCTAATTCCTAGGATGTGTAGATGTGCTTGCTAACATGAATAGTGTCCTTATTGTTTGTACGCAAGGTATTTTCAACGTAAACAACTGAGAATGAGTGATTACAAGAAAAGGTGCAGCGTTGTTAGAAGGAAATCAAGAGAAGCACACATTAATGAGTGATTATGCTGTAAATACTTGTAAGAAATGCTAATGATCATTAGATACTCTTTGTTTAGTGAAATTGAATGGTTTCCTAATTCCTAGGAAGTGTAGATGTGCTTGTTAACAAGAATAGAGTGCTTAGTGTTTGTACACAAGGTGTTTTCAACATAATCAAGTCAGAATCAGTGACTACAACAAAAGGTCCAGCCTTGTTAGAAGGAAATCAAGAGAAGCACACATTAATGTGTGATTAAGCTGAAAATACTTGTAAGAAAAGCTAATGATCTTTAGATACTCGTTGTTTAATGAAATTGAACGGTTTTCTAATTCCAAGGTAGTGTAGATGTGCTTGTTAACATGAATAGTGGCCTTATTGTTTGAACGCAAGGTATTTTCAACGTAAACAAGTGAGAATGAGTGATTACAACAAAAAGTCCAGCCTTGTTAGAAGGAAATCACGGGAAGCACACATTAATGAGTGATTAAGCTGAAAATACTTGTAACAAATGGTAATGATCATTAGATACTCGTTGTTTAATGAAATTCAATAGTTTCCTAATTCCTAGGTAGTGTAGATGTGCTTGTTAACAAGAATAGAGTGCTTTGTGTTTGTACACATACCAATTTGTTATGGTAAATGGTAAATCGAAGAAGAAAGTAATACCAGAATTTTACGTGGTTCAGTCTATGTGACCTACATCCACGGGAAGGAGAGAGGGAATATTCTTATTCGTAGAGAAAGTGTGTTACTGCCTACAAAAGAGTGTGGTTCCTCTCAAATCTCTCTCATTATTTTCTTCTTCTCATAACCCTATTATGCCTATTTATATAGGAATAGGGGAAGGGCAAAAGGGTAATTTGGAATACAAGGCATATTCCAACAAATCTCCACCTTGCATTGTATTCTCTAAACACACAACAAAATAAAATCCTTCTATCTCTCCTCCAAATGGCTCCTTAGAGCTAGTCAATCAAAACGAACACCAATCAAGTCCAAGCAATGCTTGAACTTACTAGTTAAAACTGGTTTCGTCAACATGTCAGCTAGATTGTCTGCAGTAGCGACCTTCTTAACTGAAATCAAACCTTGAGATATAACATCTCGCAAGAAATGATATCTGACATCAATGTGTTTGGTCCTCTCATGATACACTTGATTTTTGGTCAAGTGTATAGCACTCTGACTATCACAGAATACGGTGGTTGATTCCGGGTGGTCTCACGGATACCAGGTCTGCTGTCTTCTCTTCCGGGTGGTCTGTTTCTTATTTCTCCTCTTGCTAGTTGTGCGTTTCTGGTTTGGTTGCAGGATGTGTTTCTGGTTTGCTTGCAGGAGGTGTTTCTGGTTTGCTTGCAGGAGGCGTTTCTGGTTCGCCTGCAGGATGTGTTTCTGGTTTGCTTGCAGGACGTGTTTCTGGTTTGCTTGCAGGAGGCGTTTCTGGTTTGCTTGCAGGAGGTTGCACGTTCTGGTTTGCTCTCCCGGTGGTGACGTTTCTGGTTTGCTCTCCTGGTGGTGTTGTTTCTGATCTCTTGCCGTTCTGCTCTCTCTTCCTTTTGGCCGGTTGCTGTAGGGTTGCTGTTTATTCAATTGTGTTGGCCCTCTACCCTAGTTTTGTCTTCCAAGGCCTTTATATACTCTCTTCCATGAAACCCTAATAGGGCTTACATGGCAGATTTACGTTCTTGCCCTTATAGGGCGGATTTACTTTCTTGCCCTTCCATGTGACCTTACTGCCCTTCCATGTGACTTTACTCTCTTGCACACTTAACCCTAGTTGACAACAATTACAACCCATACAAGGCTGTGGGAACAACAATAACAAAAAGTCCAGACTTGCTAGAAAGAAATCAAGTGAAGCACACGTTAATGAGTGATTAAGCTGAAAATACTTGTCAGAAATGCTAATGATCATTAGATACTCGTTGTTTAACGAAATTGTATAGTTTCCTAATTCCAAGGAAGTGTAGTTGTGCTCGTTAACATGAATAGAGTGCTTATTGTTTGTACACAAGGTATTTTCAACACAATCCAGTGAGAATGAGTGATTGCAACAAAAAGTCCAGCCTTGTTAGATGGAAATCAAGAGAAGCACACATTAATGAGTGATTAAGCCGAAAATACTTGAAAGCAATGCTAATGATCATTAGATATTCGTTGCTTAATGAAATTGAATGGTTTCCTAATTCCAAGGTAGTGTAGATGTGCGTGTTAACAAGAATAGTATGCTTATCATTTGTACACAAGGTATTTTCCACAAAATCAAGTGAGAATGAGTGATTACAACAAAATGTCCAGCCTTGCTAGAAGGAAATCAAGAGAAGCACACATTAATGAGTGATTTTGGTGAAAATAATTGTAAGAAATGCTAATGATCATTAGATACTCATTGTTTAATGAAATTGAATAGTTTCCTAATTCCAAGGAAGTGTAGTTGAGCTTGTTAACTTGAATAGAATGCTTATTGTTTATACACAGGGAATTTTCAACATAATCAAGTGAGAATCAGTGATTACAACAAAAAGTCCAGCCTTGTTAGAAGGAAATGAAGAGAAGCAAACATTAATGAGTGATTAAGCTGAAAATACTTGTAAGAAATCCTAATGATCATTAGATAATCGTTGTTTAATGAAATTGAATGGATTCCAACTTCCAAGGAAGTGTAGTTGTGCTTGTTAACATGGATACAGTGCTTATTGTTTGTACACAAGGTGTTTTCAACATCATTAAGTGCGAATGAGTGATTACAACAAAAAGACCAGCCTTGTTAGAAGGAAATCAAGAGAAGCACACATTAATGAGTGATTATGGTGAAAATACTTGTAAGAAATGCTAATGACCATTAGATACTCGTTGTTTAATGAAATTCAATGGTTTCCAAATTCCAAGGAAGTGTAGTTGTGCTTGTTAACATGAATAGAGTGCTTATTGTTTGTACACAAGGTATTTTCAACATAATCGGGCGATAATGAGTGATTACAACAAAAAGTCCAGCCTCGCTAGAAAGCAGTCAAGTGAACCACACGTTAATGAGTGATTAAGCTGAAAATACTTGCAAGAAATGCTAATGATCATTAGATACTCGTCATTTAATGAAATTGAATGGTTTCCTAATTCCAAGTAAGTGTAGATGTGCTTGTTAACATGAATAGAGTGCTTATTGTTTGTACACAAGCTATTTTCAGCATCATTCTGTGAGAATGAGTGATTACGACAAAAAGTCCCGCCTTGTTAGAAGGAAATCTAGAGAAGGACACATTAATGAGTGATTAAGCTGAAAATACTTATAAGAAATGCTAATGATCATTAGATACTCGTTGCTTAATGAAATTGAATGGTTTCCTAATTCCAAGGTAGGGTAGATGTGCGTGTTAACAAGAATACAGTGCTTATTATTTGTACACAAGGTATTTTCAACAAAATCAAGTGAGAATGAGTGATTACAACAAAAAGTCCAGCCTTGTTAGAAAGAAATCAAGAGAAGCACACGTGAATGAGTGATTAAGCAGAAAAAACTTGTAAGAAATGCTAATGATCATTAGATACTTGTTGTTTAACGAAATTGAATGGTTTCCTAATTGCAAGGAAACGTAGTTGTGCTCGTTAACATGAATAGAGTCCTTATTGTTTGTACACAAGGTTGTTTCAACATAATCGTGTGAGAATGAGTGATTACAACAAAAAGACCAGCCTTGTTAGAAGGAAATCATGAGAAGCACACATTAATGAGGGATTAAGCTGAAAATACTTGTAAGAAATGCTAATGATCATTAGATACTCGTTGTTAATGTAATTGAACGGTTTCCTAATTCCAAGGAAGTGTAGATGAGCTTGTTAACATGAATAGAGTGCTTATTGTTTGTACACAAGGAATTTTCAACATAATCATGTGAGAATGGGATGTTACAGCAAAAAGTCCAGCCTTGTTGCAAGGAAATCAAGAGAAGCACACATTAATGAGTGATTAAGCTGAAAATACTTGTAAGAAATGCTAATAATCATTAGATACTCGTTGTTTAATGAAATTGAATGGTTTCCTAAATTCAAGGTAGTGCAGATTTGCGTGCTAACAAGAATAGAGTGCTTATTATTTGTACACAAGGTATTTTCAACATAATCAAGTGAGAATGAGTGACTACAACAAAAGGTCCAGCATTGTTAGAAGGAAATCAAGAGAAGCACACATTATTGAGTGATTAAGCTGAAAATACTTGTAAGAAATGCTAATGATCATTAGATACTCGTTGTTTAACGAAATTGACTGGTTTCCTAATTGCAAGGAAGTGTAGTTGTGCTCGTTAACATGAATAGAGTGCTTGTTGTTTGTACAGAAGGTAGTTTTAACATAATCGAGTGAGAATGAGTGATTACAACAAAAAGTCCTGCCTTGTTAGAAGGAAATCAAGAGAAGCACACTTTGATGGGTGATTAAGCTCAAAATAGTTCGAAGAAGCGCTAATGATCATTAGATACTCGTTGTTTAATGAAATTGAATAGTTTCCTAATTCCAAGGAAGGGCAGTTGTGCTTGTTTACATTAATAGAGTGCTTATTGTTTGTACACAAGGTATTTTCAACAAAATCAAGTGAGAATGAGTGATTACAGCAAAAAGTCCAGCCTTGTTAGAAGGAAATCAAGAGAAGCACACATTAATGAGTGATTAAGCAGCAAAAACTTGTAAGAAATGCTAATGATCATTAGCTACTCGTTGTTTAACGAAATTGAATGGTTTACTAATTCCAAGGAAGTGTAGTTGTGCTTGTTAACATGAATAGAGTACTTATTTTTTGTACACAAGGTAGTTTCAACATAATCGAGTGAGAATGAGTTATTACAGCAAAACGTCCAGCCTTGTTAGAAGGAAATCATGAGAAGCACACATTAATGAGGGGTTAGGCTGAAAATACTTGTAAGGAATGCTAATGATCATTAGATACTCGTTGTTTAATGAAATTGAATGGTTTCCTAATTCCAAGGAAGTGTAGTAGTGCTTGTTAACATGAATACAGTGCTTATTGTTTGTACACAAGGTGTTTTCAACATCATTAAGTGAGAATGAGTGATTACAACAAAAAGTCCTGCCGTCTTAGAAGGAAATCAAGAGAAGCACACATTAAAGAGCGATTATGGTGAAAATACTTGTAAGAAATGCTAATGATCATTAGATACTCGTTGTTTAACGAAATTGAATGGTTTCCTAATTCCAAGGAAGTGTAGATGAGCTTGTTAACATGAATAGTGTGCTTATTATTTGTACACAAGGTATTTTCAACATGATCAAGTGAGAATGGGTGGTTACAACAAAAAGTCCAGCCTTGTTAGAAGGAAATCAAGAGAAGCACACATTAATGAGCGATTATGGTGAAAATACTTGTAAGAAATGCTAATGATCATTAGATACTCGTTGTTTAATGAAATTGAATGCTTTCCTAATTCCAAGGAAGTGTAGTTGTGCTTGTTAACATGAATACAGTGCTTATTGTTTGTACACAAGGTGTTTTCAACATCATTAAGTGAGAATGGGAGATTAAAAGAAAAAGTCCAGCCTTGTTAGAAGGAAATGAAGAGAAGCACAATTTAATTAGTGATTAAGCTCAAACTACTTGGAAGAAATGCTAACGATCATTAGGTACTCCTTGTTTAATGAAATTCAATGGTTTCCTAATTCCAAGGAACGGCAGTTGTGCTCGTTAATATGAATAGAGTCCATATTGTTTGTACACAAAGTATTTTCAACATAATCAAGTGACAATGAGTGATTACAGCAAAAAGTCCAGCCTTGTTAGAAGGAAATCAAGAGAAGCACACATTAATGAGTGCTGAAGCTGAAAATACTTGTAAGAAATGCTAATGATCTTTAGATACTCGTTGTTTAACGAAACTGAATGGTTTGCTAATTGCAAGGTAGTGTTGATGTGCTGGTTAAAATGAATAGAGTGCTTATTCTTTGTACACAAGGCATTTTCAACATAAAGAAGTGAGAATGAGTGATTAGAACAAAAAGTCCAGCCTTGTTAGAAGGAAACCAAGAGAAGCACACATTAATGAGTGATTAAGCTGAAAATACTTGTAAGGAATGCTAATGATCATTAGATACTCATTGTTTAATGAAATTCAATGGTTTCCTAATTCCAAGGAAATGTAGTTGTGCTCGTTAACATGAATAGAGTGCTTATTGTTTCTACACAAGGTATTTTCAACATAATCAAGTGTGAATGAGTGATTGCAACAAAAAGTCCAGCCTTCTTAGATGGAAATCAAGAGAAGCACACATTAATGAGTGATTAAGCTAAAAATACTTAAAAGAAATACTAATGATGATTAGATACCCGTTGCTTAATGAAATTGAATGGTTTTCTAAATCCAAGGAAGGGTAGTTGTGCTTGTTAACAATAATAGAGTGCTTATTGTTTGTACACAAGGTGTTTTCAACATCATTAAGTGAGAATGAGAGATTACAACAAAAAGTCCAGCCTTGTTAGACGGAAATCAAGAGAAGCACACTTTAATGAGTGATGAAGCAGAAAAAACTTGTAAGAAATGCTAATGATCATTAGATACTCGTTGTTTAACAAAATTGAATGGTTTCCTAATTCCAAGCAAGTCTAGTTGTGCTCGTTAACATGAATAGAGTGCTTATTGTTTGTACATAAGGTAGTTTCAACATAATCGAGTGAGAATGAGTCACTACAACAAAATGTCCAGCCTTGTTAGAAGGAAATCATGAGAAGCACACATTAATGAGGGATTAAGCGGAAAATACTTGTAAGAAATGCTAATGATCATTAGATACTTGTTGTTTAATGAAATTGAAGGGTTTCCTAATTCCAAGGAAGTGTAGTTGTGCTTGTTAACATGAATACAGTGCTTATTGTTTGTACACAAGCTGTTTTCAACCTCTTTAATTGAGAATGAGTGATTACAACAAAAAGTCCATCCTTGTTAGAAGGAAATCAAGAGAAGCACACATTAATGAGTGATTAAGCTGAAAATACTTGTAAGAAATGCTAATGATCATTAGATACTCGTTGTTTAATGAAATTCAATGGTTTCCTAATTCCGAGGAAATGTTGTTGTGCTCGTTAAGATGAATAGAGTGCTTATTGTTTGTACACAAGGTAATTTCAACATAGTGAAGTGAGAATGAGTGATTGCAACAAAAAGTCCAGCCTTGTCAGAAGGAAATCAAGAGAAGCACACATTAATGAGTGATTAAGCTGAAAATACTTGTAAGAAATGCTAATGATCATTAGATACTCGTTGTTTAAAGAAATTGAATGGTTTCCTAATTCCAAGGAAGTGTAGTAGTGCTTGTTAACATGAATACAGTGCTTATTGCTTGTACACAAGGTGTTTTCAGCCTCATTAAGTGAGAATGAGTGATTACAACAAAAAGTCCTGCCTTGTTAGAAGAAAATCAGAAGAAGCAGACATTAATGAGTGATTATGCTGAAAATTCTTATAAGAAATACTACTGATCATTAGATACCCATTGCTTAATGAAATTGAATGGTTTTCTAATTCCAAGGAAGTGCAGTTGTGCTTGTTAAAATGAATCGAGTGCTTATTGTTTTTACACGAGGTAGTTTCAACATAATCGAGTGAGAATGAGTGATTAGAAGTAGTTTTCTAATTCCTAGGAAGTGTAGATGTGCTTGTTAACAAGAATGGAGTGCTTATTGTTTGTACACAAGGTAATTTTAACATAATCAAGTGAGAATCAGTGATTGCAAGAAAAAGTCCAGCCTTGTTAGAGGGAAATCTTGAGAAGCACACATTAATGAGTGATTAAGCTGAAAATACTTGTAAGAAATGCTAATGATCATTAGATACTCGTTTAATGTAATTGAATGGTTTCCTAATTCCAAGGTAGTGTAGATCTGCGTGCTAACAAGAAAAGAGTGCTTATTATTTGAACACAAGGTATTTTCAACATAATCAAGTGAGAATGAGTGATTACAACAAAAAGCCCAGCCTTGTTAGAAGGAAATCAAGAGAAGCACACATTAATGAGTGATTATGCTGAAAATACTTGTAAGAAATGCTAATGATCATTAGATACTCGTTGTTTAATGAAATTGAATGGTTTCCTAATTCCAAGGAAATGTGGTTGTGCTCGTTAATATGAATAGAGTGCTTATTGTTTGTACACAAGTTAATTTTAACACAATCAAGTGAGAATCAGTGATTGCAACAAAAAGTCCAGCCTTGTTAGAAGGAAATCAAGAGAAGCACACATTAATGAGTGATTCAGCTGAAAATACTTGTAAGAAATGCTAATGATCATTAGATAGTCGTTGTTTAATGAAATTGAATGGTTTCCTAATTCCAAGGAAGTGTAGTAGTGCTTGCTAACATGAATACAATGCTTATTGTTTGTACACAAGGTGTTTTCAACCTCATTAGGTGAGAAGGAGTGATTACAGCAAAAAGTCCAGCCTTGTTAGAAGCAAATCAAGAGAAGCACACATTAATGAGTCATTAAGCTGAAACTACTTGTAAGAAATGCTAATTATGATTAGATACTCGTTGTTTAATGAAATTCAATGGTTTCCTAATTCCAAGGAAATGTAGTTGTGCTCGTTAACATGAATAGAGTGCTTATTGTTTGTACACAAGGTAATTTCAACATAATGAAGTGAGAATGAGTGATTGCAACAAAAAGTCCAGCCTTTTTCGAAGGAAATCAAGAGAAGCACACATTAATGAGTAATTAAGTTGAAAATACTTGTAAGAAATGCTAATCACCATTAGATACTCGTTGTTTAATGAAATTGAATGGTTTCCTAATTCCAAGGACGTGTAGTTGTGCTTGTTAACATGAATACAGTGCTTATTGCTTGTACACAAGGTGTTTTTAACCTCATTAAGTGAGAATGAGTGATTACAACAAAAAGTCCTGCCTTGTTAGAAGAAAATCAGAAGAAGCAGACATTAATGAGTGATTATGCTGAAAATTCTTATTAGAAATACTACTGATCATTAGATACCCATTGCTTAATGAAATTGAATGGTTTTCTAATTCCAAGGAAGTGCAGTTGTGCTTGTTAACATGAATCGAGTGCTTATTGTTTTTACACGAGGTAGTTTCAACATAATCGAGTGAGAATGAGTGATTAGAAGTAGTTTTCTAATTCCTAGGAAGTGTAGATGTGCTTGTTAACAAGAATAGAGTGCTTATTGTTTGTACACAAGGTAATTTTAACATAATCAAGTGAGAATCAGTGATTGCAAGAAAAAGTCCAGCCTTGTTAGAGGGAAATCTTGAGAAGCACACATTAATGAGTGATTAAGCTGAAAATACTTGTAAGAAATGCTAATGATCATTAGATACTCGTTTAATGAAATTGAATGGTTTCCTAATTCCAAGGTAGTGTAGATCTGCGTGCTAACAAGAAAAGAGTGCTTATTATTTGAACACAAGGTATTTTCAACATAATCAAGTGAGAATGAGTGATTATTACAAAAAGCCCAGCCTTGTTAGAAGGAAATGAAGAGAAGCACACATTAATGAGTGATTATGCTGAAAATACTTGTAAGAAATGCTAATGATCATTAGATACTCGTTGTTTAATGAAATTCAATGGTTTCCTAATTCCAAGGAAATGTGGTTGTGCTCGTTAATATGAATAGAGTGCTTATTGTTTGTACACAAGTTAATTTTAACACAATCAAGTGAGAATCAGTGATTGCAACAAAAAGTCCAGCCTTGTTAGAAGGAAATCAAGAGAAGCACACATTAATGAGTAAAGCTGAAAATACTTGGAGGAAATGCTAATGATCATTAGATAGTCGTTGTTTAATGAAATTGAATGGTTTCCTAATTCCAAGGAAGTGTAGTAGTGCTTGCTAACATGAATACAATGCTTATTGTTTGTACACAAGGTGTTTTCAACCTCATTAGGTGAGAGGGGGTGATTACAGCAAAAAGTCCAGCCTTGTTAGAAGCAAATCAAGAGAAGCACACATTAATGAGTCATTAAGCTGAAAATACTTGTAGGAAATGCTAATGATGATTAGATACTCGTTGTTTAATGAAATTCAATGGTTTCCTAATTCCAAGGAAATGTAGTTGTGCTCGTTAACATGAATAGAGTGCTTATTGTTTGTACACAAGGTAATTTCAACATAATGAAGTGAGAATGAGTGATTGCAACAAAAAGTCCGGCCTTTTTCGAAGGAAATCAAGAGAAGCACACATTAATGAGTAATTAAGTTGAAAATACTTGTAAGAAATGCTAATCATCATTAGATACTCGTTGTTTAATGAAATTGAATGGTTTCCTAATTCCAAGGACGTGTAGTTGTGCTTGTTAACATGAATACAGTGCTTATTGTTTGTACACAAGGTGTTTTCAACATCATTAAGTGAGAATGAGTGATTACCACAAATGGTCCAACCTTGTTAGAAGGAAATCAAGAGAAGCACACATTAATGAGCGATTATGGTGAAAATAATTGTAAGAAATGCCAATGATCATTAGATACTCGTTGTTTAATGAAATTGAACGGTTTCCTAATTCCAAGGAAGTGTAGTAGTGCTTGTTAACATGAATACAGTGCTTATTGTTTGCACACAAGGTGTTTTCAACCTCATTAAGTGAGAATGAGTGATTACACCAAAAAGTCCCGCCTGGTGAGAAGGAAATCAAGAGAAGCACACATTAATGAGTGATTAAGCTGAAAATACTTGTAAGAAATGCTAATGATCATTAGATACTCGTTGTTTAATGAAATTCAATGGTTTCCTAATTCCAAGGAAATGTAGTTGTGCTCGTTAACATGAATAGAGTGCTTATTGTTTGTACACAAGGTCTTTTCAACATAATCAAGTGAGAATGAGTGATTCCAACAAAAAGTCCAGCCCTGTTAGAAGGAAATCAAGAGAAGCACACATTAATGAGTCATTAAGCTAAAAATACTTATTACAAATACTAATGATCATTAGATACTAGTTGTTTAACATGAATAGAGTGCTTATTGTTTTTACACGAGGTAGTTTCAATATAATCGAGTGAGAATGAGTGATTACCACAAAAAGTCCAGCCTTGTTAGAAGGAAATCTTGAGAAGCACACATTAATGAGTGATTAAGCTGAAAATACTTGTAGGAAATGCTAATGATGATTAGATACTCGTTGTTTAATGAAATTGAATGGTTTCCTAATTCCAAGGAACTGTAGTTGTGCTTGTTAACATGAATACAGTGCTTATTGTTTGTACGCAAGGTGTTTTCAAAATCATTAAGTGAGAATGAGAGATTACAACAAAAGTACAGCCTTGTTCGAAGGAAATCAAGAGGAGCACACATTAATGTGTGATTAAGCTGAAAATACTTGTAAGAAATGCTAATGATCATTAGATACTCGTTTAATGAAATTGAATGGTTTCCTATTTCCAAGGTAGTGTAGATGTGCGTGCAAACAAGAAAAGAGGGCTTATTATTTGAACACAAGGTATTTTCAACATAATCAAGTGAGAATGAGTGATTACAAGAAAAAGTCCAGCCTTGTTAGAAGGAAATCAAGCGAAGCACACATTAATGAGTGATTATGCTGAAAATACTTGTAAGAAATGCTAATGATCATTAGATACTCGTTGTTTAATGAAATTGAATGGTTTCCTAATTCCAAGGAAATGTGGTTGTGCTCGTTAATATGAATAGAGTGCTTATTGTTTGTACACAAGTTAATTTTAACACAATCAAGTGAGAATCAGTGATTGCAACAAAATGTCCAGCCATGTTAGAAGGAAATCAAGAGAAGCACACATTAATGAGTGATTCAGCTGAAAATACTTGTAAGAAATGCTAATGATCATTAGATACTTGTTGTTTAATGAAATTGAATGGTTTCCTAATTCCAAGGAAATGTGGTTGTGCTCGTTAATATGAATAGAGTGCTTATTGTTTGTACACAAGTTAATTTTAACACAATCAAGTGAGAATCAGTGATTGCAACAAAAAGTCCAGCCTTGTTAGAAGGAAATCAAGAGAAGCACACATTAATGAGTGATTCAGCTGAAAATACTTGTAAGAAATGCTAATGATCATTAGATACTCGTTTAATGAAATTGAATGGTTTCCTAATTCCAAGGTAGTGTAGATCTGCGTGCTAAGAAGAAAAGAGTGCTTATTATTTGAACACAAGGTATTTTCAACATAATCAAGTGAGAATGAGTGATTACAACAAAAAGCCCAGCCTTGTTAGAAGGAAATCAAGAGAAGCACACATTAATGAGTGATTATGCTGAAAATACTTGTAAGAAATGCTAATGATCATTAGATACTCGTTGTTTAATGAAATTGAATGGTTTCCTAATTCCAAGGAAATGTGGTTGTGCTCGTTAATATGAATAGAGTGCTTATTGTTTGTACACAAGTTAATTTTAACACAATCAAGTGAGAATCAGTGATTGCAACAAAATGTCCAGCCTTGTTAGAAGGAAATCAAGAGAAGCACACATTAATGAGTGATTCAGCTGAAAATACTTGCAAGAAATGCTAATGATCATTAGATACTCGTTGTTTAATGAAATTGAATGGTTTCCTAATTCCAAGGAAATGTGGTTGTGCTCGTTAATATGAATAAAGTGCTTATTGTTTGTANTGAAAATACTCGTTGTTTAATGAAATTGAATGGTTTCCTAATTCCAAGAAGTGTAGTTGTGCTTGTTAACATGAATAGAGTGCTTATTGTTTGTACACAAGGTAATTTTAACATAATCAGTGAGAATCAGTGATTACAACAAAAGTCCAGCCTTGTTAGAAGGAAATCAAGAGAAGCACACATTAATGAGTGATTAAGCTGAAAATACTTGTAAGAAATGCTAATGATCATTAGATACTCGTTGTTTAATGAAATTGAATGGTTTCCTAATTCCAAGGAAGTGTAGATGTGCTTGTTAACATGAATAGAGTGCTTATTGTTTGTAACAAGGTATTTTCAACATAATCAAGTGAGAATGATGATTACAACAAAAAGTCCAGCCTTGTTACAAGGAAATCAAGAGAAGCACACATTAATGAGTGATAAGCTGAAAATACTTGTAAGAAAAGATAATGATCATTAGATACTCGTTTAATGAAATTGAATGGTTTCCTATTCCAAGGTTGTATAGATGTGCATGCTAACAAGAATAGGTGGCTTATTATTTGTACGCAAGGTATTTTCAACATAATCAAGTGAGAATGAGTGATTACAACAAAAGGTCCAGCCTTGTTAGAAGGAAATCAAGAGAAGCACACATTAATGAGTGATTACGCTGAAAATACTTGTAGGAAATGCTTATGATCATTAGATACACGTTGTTTAATGAAATTGAATGGTTTCCTAATTCCAAGGAGGTGTAGATGAGCTTGTTGACAAGAATAGAGTGCTTATTGTTTGTACACAAGGAATTTTCAACAGAATCAAGTGAGAATGGGATAATACAACAAAAGTCCAGCCTTGTTACAAGGAAATCAAGAGAGGCACACATTAATGAGTGATTAAGCTGAGAATATGTGTAAGAAATGCTAATGATCATTAGATACTCGTTTAATGAAATTGAATGGTTTCCTAATTCCAAGGAAATGTAGATGAGCTTGTTACATGAATAGAGTGCTTATTATTTGTACACAAGGTATTTTCAACATAATCAAGCGAGAATGAGTGATTACAACAAAAAGTCCAGCCTTGTTAGAAGGAATCAGGAGAAGCAGACATTAATGAGTGATTATGCTGAAAATACTTGAAAGAAATGCTAATGATCATTAGATAATCGTTTAATGAAATGAATGGTTTCCTAATTCCAAGGTGGTGTAGATGTGCGTGCTAACAAGAATAGAGTGCTTATTATTTATACCCAAGGTATTTTCAACATAATCAAGTGAGAATGAGTGATTACAACAAAAAGTCCAGCCATGTTAGAAGGAAATCAAGAGAAGCACACATTAATGAGTGATTAAGCTGAAAATACTTGTAAGAAATGCTAATGATCATTAGATACTCGTTGTTTAATGAAATTGTATGGTTTCCTAATTCCAAGGAAGTGTAGATGAGCTTGTTAACATGAATAGAGTGCTTATTGTTTGTACACAAGGAATTTTCAACAGAATCAAGTGAGAGTGGGATATTACAACAAAAGTCCAGCCTTGTTAGAAGGAAATCAAGAGAAGCACACATTAATGAGTGATTAAGCTGAAAATACTTGTAAGAAAAGCTAATGATCATTAGATACTCGTTGCTTAATGAAATTGTATGGTTTCCTAATTCCAAGGAAGTGTAGTTGTGCTTGTTAAGATGAATACAGTGCCTATTGTTTGTAGACAGGGTGTTTTAACATCATTAAGTGAGAATGAGTGATTACACCAAAAAGTCCCGCCTGGTTAGAAGGAAATCAAGAGAAGCACACATTAATGAGTGATTAAGCTGAAAATACTTGTAAGAAATGCTAATGATCATTAGATACTCGTTGTTTAATGAAATTCAATGGTTTCCTAATTCCAAGGAAATGTAGTTGTGCTCGTTAACATGAATAGAGTGCTTATTGTTTGCACACAAGGTCTTTTCAACATAATCAGGTGAGAATGAGTGATTCCAACAAAAAGTCCAGCCTTGTTGCAAGGAAATCACGTGAAGCACACATTAATGAGTGATTAAGCTGAAAATACTTGTAAGAAATGCTAAAGATCATTAGATACTCGTTTAATGAAATTGAATGGCTTCCTAAATCCAAGGTAGTGTAGATGTGCGCGCTAGAATGTGCAATGGACCTCTTGCATCAATTGAATCTCTAACTTGTGTTATTGGGCCTTCTGGAATGTGTAATGGACTTTTTGCATCCTTTGAAGCCTTCCACCCTTCATGTCTATGGTTCTCATCATTCCCCCTTTCCTCAAAAAGATTCGTCCTCGAATCATCACCTTGTTTATACTTGAAGACGTAGGGAAAGGTCTGAATGAATTTGATCCACTTGGCATGCCTTCTGTTCAACTTTCCTCGTACATGTAGGATAGGAACTACACAATGACTCATGCTTTCCCTCACATTTCCTTTGAAAATAAGTTCTTCAACCTGTTTTTTATGCTCCTTTGTCTCGTCAAGATTACTCTTATATGCTGGCCAGTTTGGGATGGATGCACCAGGGATGAAAACAATTTGTTGCTCAATTCTTCTCTTAGGTGGCAATCCACTTGGGACATCGTCAGGGAATTCATCTTCAAATTCCTGCAATAGAACAACTACACTAGGCAAAGATAGGTCAAACTTATTAGTGTTAAAATAAGCCTCTTTGTATTGTATGATCATAGGTTGTTTGGCACAGAATGCTCTTTTGGCATCACTCTCTTTTGCATAGAAACTTTCTGTTTTCTTCTCCTTCTCCTGTGTTCTCACGTTTTCTCCTCTCTTTTCTCTTTTTTCAATCTCTCTTTTCTGTTCACTCTCATTTTTAATCCTTAATTGATCCTCATAAGCTTGTTGAGGTGATAATGGTACAAGAGTGACAGGTTTTTCATTCATTACAAAGGAATATCGGTTCTTGAATCCATCATGCATAACTCGCCTGTCAAACTGCCATGGCCTTCCTAATAGAATATGGCCTGCTTGCATAGGTACAACATCACATAAAACTTCATCACAGTACCTTCCAATAGAAAATGACACGTGCACTTGCTTATCTACTTTAACTTCACCACTCTCATTCATCCATTGAAGCTTATATGGTTTAGGATGCTTCATAGTAGGTAAATTCAGCTTCTCAACCATAGTTGTGCTAGCAAGATTAGTGCAACTTCCACCATCAATAATCATACTACATACCTTATCTTTGATGAGACATCTCGTCTGAAAGATGTTACCTCGTTGCCCCTCATTTTCTTCTTTCACTTGCACATTCAATGCTTGCCTTGTGATGAGAGCTACTCCATTAGACGGATACTTCTCTCCATCACTTTCACCCTCTGATGATGGCACAGAATCATCATCTTCGTGGTCATAGGCACGTCTCAATTGCCTTCTTGCTTTAAAAGCCTCATATTTTTCGTGCCTCCTTTGCAACTCTGCTATTGTATTAGCTTGCTCCTCCATCCTCTCTCTCATATCATCAAATCTGATATTCATATGCTCAAATTGTTGTTGCATAGCTTTGATCATGAAGGACATGTCAACAGCTCCCTCCTGAGCAGCACCTTTGTCTTTCAAAGACATATTATTTTTTTATTTTTTTTCTGATTTAGAGCCAACTGATTTAGAGCCGGGCTCTGATACCAACTGATGGGGAAAACCCCAAAAAGACGTGGCTTAGGGACCCAACGCACACAATGAATCAAAGAACAACCAGGAAAGCTAAATCAGAGTTAATAACACAAACCCTAGACCCAATATTCGAAGGAACACAAACTTAGGGTATTCAAGAAGGATATGGACGCCACACTCCAGAAAAGAAAGGGATTGGGAGTGATAAGTCGATTTGAACGCCACAAGAAGGATAACCTCTTGATAAGTTCTTTAGTTCTTAAAAGAACCGAGGGAGAAACCCTTGCTTTCTATTTCACTGAAAGTTGTCTGATATCTTGATTGTCTGATTTCCAAAGCTTACAAGGGGGTGCCTATTTATAGGCTAAGATAGCAATCCTAAAGAGGCATAAATTCCTAATTAGGACAATTCCTTATTTAGGCGGAATTCCTATCTAGGTACAAATTCTTATATGGAAAATAAACTCCTAATTTGGAGTTACTACTATTATTAGTCCTAACACTTTAATTACTCTAATGATATTAATAAGGCCTGGACTCTCTTCCAAGTTTAAATTCGCACCATTTGAAGTTGGGTTGGCCTGAGCATCCTGAATCAGCCCATTTAGTGCTTCTTTAATCTTTCTGGCCCTAGCTCGTGTTATTGGGTCTTCTGGAATATGCAATGGACCTCTTGCATCCATTGAAGCCCTAGCTCGTGTTATTGGGCCTTCTAGAATGTGCAATGGACCTCTTGCATCAATTGAATCTCTAACTTGTGTTATTGGGCCTTCTGGAATGTGTAATGGACTTTTTGCATCCTTTGAAGCCTTCCACCCTTCATGTCTATGGTTCTCATCACCTTGTTAGAAGGAAATCAAGACAAGCACACATTAATGAATGGTTAAGCTTAAAATACTTGTAAGAAAATCTAATGATCATTAGATACTCGTTGTTTAATAAAATTGAACGGTTTCCTAATTCCAAGGAAGTGTAATTGTGCTTGTTAACATGAATAGAGTGCTTATTGTTTGTACACAAGGTATTTTCAACATAATCAAGTGAGAATTAGTGATTACAACAAAAGGTCCAGCCTTGTTAGAAGGAAATCAAGAGAAGCACACGTTAATGAGTGATTAAGCTGAATACTTGTAAGAAATGCTAATGATCTTTAGATACTCGTTGTTTAATGAAATTGAACGGTTTCCTAATTCCAAGGTAGTGTAGATGTGCTTGTTCACATGAATTGTGTCCTTATTGTTTGCATGCAAGATATTTTCAACGTAAACAACTGAGAAAGAGTGATTATAAGAGAAAGTCCAGCCTTGTTAGAAGGAAATGAAGACAAGCACATATTAATGAGTGGTTAAGCTTAAAATACTTGAAAGAAAAGCTAATGATCATTAGATACTCGTTGTTTAATAAAATTGAACGGTTTCCTAATTCCAAGGAAGTGTAGTTGTGCTTGTTAACATGAATAGAGCGCTTATTGTTTGTACACAAGGTATTTTCAACATAATCAAGTGAGAATCAGTGAATACAACAAAAGGTCCAGGCTTCTTAGAAGGAAATCAAGGGAAGCACACGTTAATGAGTGATTAAGCTGAAAATACTTGTAACAAATGCTAATGATCTTTAGATACTCGTTGCTTAATGAAATTGAACGGTTTCCTAATTCCAAGGTAGTGTAGATGTGCTTGTTAACATGAATTGTGTCCTTATTGTTTGTACGCAAGGTATTTTCAACGTAAACAACTGAGAAAGAGTGATTACAACAAGACGACCAGCCTTGTTAGAAGGAAATCAAGAGAAGCACACATTAATGCGTGATTAAGCTGAAAATACTTGTAAGAAATGCTAATAATCATTAAATACTCGTTGTTTAATGAAATTCAATGGTTTCCTAATTCCTAGGAAGTGTAGATGTGCTTGTTAACAAGAATAGAATGCTTTGTGTTTGCACACAAGGTATTTTCAACATAATCAAGTGAGAATCAGTGATTACAACAAAAAGTCCAGCCTTGTTCGAAGGATATCAAGAGAAGCGCACATTAATGAGTGATTAGGCAGAAAATACTTGTAAAAAGTGCTAATGATCATTAGATACTTGTCATTTAATGAAATTGAATGGTTTCCTAATTTCTAGGAAGTGTAGATGTGCTTGTTAACAAGAATAGAGTAATTAGGGTTTGTACACAAGGTATTTTCAACATAGTCAAGTGAGAAGGAGTGATTACAACAAAAAGTCCAGCCTTGTTAGAAGGAAATCAGGAGAAGCACACATTAATGAGTGATTAAGCTGAAAATACTTGTAACAAATGCTAATGATCATTAGATACTCCTTGTTTAATGATATTGAATGGTTTCCTAATTCCTAGGAAGTGTACATGCGCTTGTTAACAAGAATAGAGTGCTTAGTGTTTGTACCCAAGGTATTTTCAACATAATCAAGTGAGAATCAGCGATTACAACAAAAGGTCCAGCCTTGTTAGAAGAAAATCAAGATACTTGTAATACTTGTAAGAAATGCTAATCATCATTAGATACTTGTTGTTCAATGAAATTGAAAGGTTTCCTAATTACTAGGATGTGTAGATGTGCTTGTTAACAAGAATAGAGTGCTTAGTGTTTGTACACAAGGTATTTTCAACATAATCAAGTGAGAATGAGTGATTACAACAAAAGGCCCAGCCTTATTAGAAGGAAATCATGAGAAGCACACTGTAATGAGTGATTAAGCCAAAAATACTTGTAAGAAATGCTAATGATCATTAGATACTCGTTGCTTAATGAATGGTTTCCTAAATCCAAGGTAGTGTAGATGTGCTTGTTAACATGAAGAGAGTGCTTATTGTTTGCACACATGGTATTTTCTACAGAAAGAAGTGAGAATGAGGGATTACAACAAAAGGTCCGGCCTTGTTAGAAGGAAATCAGAAGAAGCACACATTAATGAGTGATTAAGCTGAAAATACTTGTAAGAAGTGCTAATGATCATTAGATACTTGTTGTTTAACGAAATTCAATGGTTTCCTAATTCCTACGAAGTGTAGATGTGCTTGTTAACAAGAATAGAGTGCTTAGTGTTTGTACACAAGGTATTTTCAACATAATCTAGTGACAATTAGTGATTACAACAAAATGTCCAGCGTTGTTAGAAGTAAATCAAGAGAAGCACACATTAATGAGCGATTATGCAGAAAATACTTGTAACAAATGCTACTGATGATTAGATACTCGTTGTTTAATGAAATTGAATGGTTTCCTAATTCCTAGGAAGTGTAGATGTGCTTGTTAACAAGAATAGAGAGCTTAGGGTTTCTACACAAGGTATTTTCAACATAATCAAGTGAGAATGAGTGATTACAGCAAAAAGTCCAGCCTTGTTAGAAGGAAATCAAGACAAGCACACATTAATGAGTGATTAAGCATAAAATACTTGAAAGAAAAGCTAATGATCATTAGATACTCGTTGTTTAATAAAATTGAACGGTTTGCTAATTCCAAGGAAGTGTTGTTGTGCTTGTTAACATGAATGGAGTGCTTATTGTTTGTATGCAAGGTATTTTCAACATAATCAAGTGAGAATCAGTGAATACAAGAAAAGGTCCAGCCTTGTTAGAAGGAAATCAAGGGAAGCACAGGTTAATGAGTGATTAGGCTGAAAATACTTGTAAGAACTGCCAATGATCTTTAGATACTCGTTGTTTAATGAAATTGAACGGTTTCCTAATTCCAAGGTAGTGTAGATGTGCTTGTTAACATGAATTGTGTCCTTATTGTTTGTACGCAAGGTATTTTCTACGTAAACAACTGAGAAAGAGTGATTACAACAAGAAGTCCAGCCTGGTTAGAAGGAAATCAAGAGAAGCACACATTAATGAGTGATTAAGCTGGAAATACATGTAAGAAATGCTAATGATCATTAGATACTCGTTGTTTAAAGAAATTGAATGGTTTCCTAATTCCTAGGAAGTGTAGATGTGCTTGTTAACAAGAATAGAGTGCTTTGTGTTTGTACACAAGGTATTTTCAACATAATCAAGTGAGAATCAGTGATTAGAACAAAAAGACCAGCCTTGTTAGAAGGAAATCAAGAGAAGCACACATTAATGAGTGATTAAGCTGAAAATACTTCTAAAAAATGCTAATGATCATTAGACACTCGTTGTTTAATGAAATTGAATGGTTTCCTAATTCCTAGGAAGTGTAGATGTGCTTGTTAACAAGAATAGAGTGCTTTGTGTTTGTACACAAGGTATTTTCAACATAATCAAGTGAGAATCAGTGATTAGAACAAAAAGACCAGCCTTGTTAGAAGGAAATCAAGAGAAGCACACATTAATGAGTGATTAAGCTGAAAATACTTCTAAAAAATGCTAATGATCATTAGACACTCGTTGTTTAATGAAATTGAATGGTTTCCTAATTCCTAGGAAGTGTAGATGTGCTTGTTAACACGAATAGAGTGCATAGTGTTTGTACACAAGGTATTTTCAACATAATCAAGTGAGACTGAGTGATTACAACAAAAAGTCCAACCTTGTTAGAAGGAAATCAAGAGAAGCACACATTAATGAGTGATTAAGCTGAAAATTATTGTAACAAATGCTAATGATCATTAGATACTCGTTCTTTACTGAAATTGAATGGTTTCCTAATTCCTAGGAAGTGTAGTTGTGCTTGTTAACATCAATAGAGTGCTTATTGTTTGCACACAAGGTATTTTCAACATAATCAAGTGAGAATGAGTGATTACAACAAAAGGTCTAGCCTTGTTAGAAGGAAATCAAGAGAAGCACACATTAATGAGTGATTAAGCTGAAAATACTTGTATGAAATGCTAATGATCATTAGATACGCGTTGTTTAATAAAATTGAATGGTTTCCTAATTCCTAGGAAGTGTAGTTGTGCGTGTTAACAAGAATAGAGTGCTTAGTGTTTGTACACAAGGTTTTTTCAACATAATCAAGTGAGAATCAGTGATTACAACAAAAAGTCCAGCCTCGTTAGAAGGAAATCAAGAGAAGCACACATTAATGAGTCATTAAGCTGAAAATACTTGTAACAAATGCTAATGATCGTTAGATACTCGTTGTTTAATGAAATGGAATGGTTTCCTAATTCCTAGGAAGTGTAGATGTGCTTGTTAACAAGAATAGAGTGCTTAGTGTTTGTACACAAGGTATTTTCAACATAATCAAGTGAGAATCAGTGATTACAACAAAAAGTCCAGCCTTGTTAGAAGGAAATCAAGAGAAGCACACATTAATGAGTGAGTAAGCTGAAAATACTTGACACAAATGCTAATGATCATTAGATACTCGTTGTTTAATGAAATTGAACGGTTTCCTAATTCCTAGGAAGTGTAGATGCGGTTGTTAACAAGAATAGAGTGCTTAGTGTTTGTACACAAGGTATTTTCAACATAATCAAGTGAGAATCAGTGATTACAACAAAAGGTCCAGCCTTGTTAGAAGGAAATCAAGAGAAGCACACATTAATGAGTGATTAAGCCTAAAATACTTGTAAGAAATGGTAATGATCATTAGATACTCGTAGTTTAATGAAATTGAATGGTTTCCTAATACCAAGGTAGTGTAGATGTGCTTGTTATCATGAAGAGAGTGCTTATTGTTTGTACACAAGGTATTTTAAACATAATCAAGTGAGAATGAGTGATTACAACAGAAGGTCTAGCCTTGCTAGAAGGAAATCAAGAGAAGCACACATTAATGAGCGATTAAGCTGAAAATACTTGTAAGAAATGCTAATTATCATTAGATACTCGTTATTTAATGAAATTGAATGGTTTCCTAACTCCTAGGAAGTGTCGATGGGCTTGCTAACATGAATAGAGTGCTTATTGTTGTACACAAGGTATTTTCAACATAATCAAGTGAGAATCAGCGATTGCAACAAAAGGTCCAGCCTTGTTAGAAGGAAATCAAGAGAAGCAGACATTAATGAGTGATTAAGCTGAAAATACTTGAAAGAAAAGCTAATGATCATTAGATACTCGTTGTTTAATGAAATTGAACGGTTTCCTAATTCCAAGGAAATGTAGTTGTGCTTGTTAACATGAAGAGAGTGCTTATTGTTTGTACACAAGGTATTTTCAACATAATCAAGTGAGAATGACTGATTACAACAAAAGGTCCAGCCTTGTTAGAAGGAAATCAAGAGAAGCACACATTAATGAGTGATTAAGCTGAAAATACTTGTAAGAAATGCTAATGATCATTAGATACTCGTTATTTAATGAAATTGAACGGTTTCCTAATACCTAGGAAGTGTTGATGCGCTTGTTAACAAGAATAGAGTACTTAGTGTTTCTACACAAAGTATTTTCAACATAATCAAGTGAGAATCAGTGATTGATAACTAATGGTCCAGCCATGTTAGAAGGAAATCAAGAGAAGCACACATTAATGAGTGATTAAGCTGAAAATACTTGTAACAAAAGCTAATGATTATTAGATACTCGTTGTTTAATGAAATTGAATGGTTTCCTAATTCCTAGGAAGTGTAGATGTGCTTGTTAAAAGAATAGGGTGCTTAGTGTTTGTACACCAGGTATTTTCAACATAGTCAAGTGAGAATGAGTGATTACAACAAAATGACCAGCCTTCTCAGAAGGAAATCGGGAGAAGCACACACTAATAAGTGATTAAGCTGAAAATACTTGTAAGAAATGCTAATGATCATTAGATACTCGTTGTTTAATGAAATTGAATGGTTTCCTAATTCCTAGGAAGTGTAGATGCGGTTGTTAACAAGAATAGAGTGCTTAGTGTTTGTACACAAGGTATTTTCAACATAATCAAGTGAGAATCAGTGATTACAACAAAAGGTGCAGCCTTGTTAGAAGGAAATCAAGAGAAGCACACATTAATGAGTGATTAAGCTGAAAATACTTGAAAGAAAAGCTAATGATCCATTAATACTCGTTGTTTAATGAAATTGAAACGGTTTCCTAATTCCAAGGAAATGTAGTTGTGCTTGTTAACATGAAGAAGAGTGCTTATTGTTTGTACACAGGTATTTTCAATATAATCAAGTGAGAATGACTGATTACAACAAAAGGTCCAGCCTTGTTAGAAGGAAATCAAGAGAAGCACACATTGATGAGTGATTAAGCTGAAAATACTTGTAAGAAATGCTAATGATCATTAGATACTCGTTATTTAATGAAATTGAACGGTTTCCTAATACCTAGGAAGTGTAGGTGCGCTTGTTAACAAGAATAGAGTGCTAGTGTTTGTACACAAAGTATTTTCAACATAATCAAGTGAGAATCAGTGATTACAACAAATGGTCCAGCCATGTTAGAAGGAAATCAAGAAAAGCACACATTAATGAGTGATTAAGCCGAAAATACTTGTAACAAAAGCTAATGATTATTAGATACTCGTTGTTTAATGAAATTGAACAGTTTTCCTAATTCCAAGGAAAATGTAGTTGTGCTTGTTAACATGAAGAGAGTGCTTATTGTTTGTACACAAGGTATTTTCAACATAATCAAGTGAGAATCCGTGATTGCAACAAAAGGTCCAGCCTTCTTAGAAGGAAAATCAAGAGAAGCACACATTAATGAGTGATTAAGCTGAAAATACTTTGTACGAAAAGCTAATGCATCATTTAGATACCTCGTTGGTTTAATGGAAATGGAGACGGTTCCTAATTCCAAGGAAATGTAGTTGCGGGCTGTTAACTGAAGAGAGTTGCTATTGGTTTGTACACAAGGTATTTTCAAAATAAACGGGTGAGAATGAGTGATTAGAAAAAAGGTCCAGCCTTGTTTAGAAGGAAATCAAGAAGAAGCACACATTAATGAGTGATTAAGCTGAAAATATTGTAAGAAATGCTAAATGATCATTAGATACTCGTTGTTTAATGAAATTGAATGGTTCCTAATTCCAAGGAAGTGTAGATGTGCTTGTTAACATGAATAGAGTGCTTATTGTTTGTACACAAGGTATTTTCAACATAATCAAGTGAGGATCAGTGATTACAACAAAAGTCCAGCCTTGTTAGAAAAGGAAATCAAGAGAAGCACACATTAATGAGTGATTAAGCTGAAAATACTTGTAAGCAAATGCTAATGATCATTAGATACTCGTTGTTTAATGAAATTGAATGGTTTCCTGATGCGGAAAACCCCAAAAAGACGTGGCTTAGGGACCCAACGCACACAATGAATCAAAGAACAACCAGGAAAGCTAAATCAAGTTTAATAACACAACCCTAGACCCAATATTCGAAGGAACACGAACCTAGGGTATTCAAGATGGATATGGACGCCACACTCCAGAAAAGGAAGGAATTGGGAGTGATAAGTCGATTTGAACGCCACAAGAAGAAAACCTCTTGATAAGTTCTTTAGTTCTTAAAAGAACCGAGGGAGAAAAACCCTTGCTTTCTATTACTCAAAGTTGTCTGATTTCTTGATTGTCTGATTTCCAAAGCTTACAAGGGGTGCCTATTTATAGGCTAAGATAGCATCCTAAAGAGGCATAAATTCCTAGTTAGGACAATTCCTTATTTAGGCGGAATTTCTATCTAGGTACAAATCTTATATGGAAATAACTCCTAATTGGAGTGACTACTATTATTAGTCCTAACACTTTAATTACTCTAATGATATTAATAAGGCCTGGACTCTCTTCAAGTTTAAATTCGCACCATTTGAAGCTGGGTTGGCCTGAGCGTCCTTAATCAGCCCATTTAGTGCTTCTTTAATCTTTCTGGCCCTACTCGTGTTATTAGGCTTCTGGAATGTGCAATGGACCTCTTGCATCATTGAAGCTCTAGCTCGTGTTATTGGGCCTTCTAGAATGTGCAATGGACCTCTTGCATCAATTGAA
>JAIRCJ010000111.1:241305-313473 GCA_020883675.1 Bruguiera gymnorhiza
GTCCATTGCACATTCCAGAAGGCCCAATAACACGAGCTAGGGCCAGAAAGATTAAAGAAGCACTAAATGGCCTGATTCAGGACGCTCAGGCCAACCCGCTTCAAATGGTGCGAATTTAAACTTAGAAGAAAGTCCAGGCCTTATTAATATCATTAGAGTAATTAAAATATTAGACTAATAATAGTAGTCACTCCAAATTAGGATTATCGTATGTGCTGGAAATATTCCGAAATTCCTCCAAAATAGGGATTTCTCCTAAATAGGAATTTCCTCTTTAGGATTGCTATCTAAGCCTATAAATAGGCACCCCTTGTAAGCTTTGAAAATCAGACAATCAAGAAATCAGACAACTTTCAGTGAAATAGAAAGCAAGGGTTTCTCCCTCGGTTCTTTTAAGAACTAAAGAACTATCAGAGGTTATCCTTCTTGTGGCGTTCAAATCGACTTATCACTCCCAATCCTTTCTTTTCTGGAGTGGGCGTCCATATCCTTCTCGAATACCCTAAGTTTGTGTTCCTTCGAATATTGGGTCTAGGGTTTGTGTTATTAACTCTGATTTAGCTTTCCTGGTTGTTCTTTGATTCATTGTGTGCGTTGGGTCCCTAAGCCACGTCTTTTTGGGGTTTTCCGCATCATTTTGGAAGGAAATCAAGAGAAGCACACATTAAAAAGTGATTAAGCGGAAAATACTTGTAAGAAATGCTAATGATCACTAGATACTCGTTGTTAACAAAATTGAATGGTTTCCTAATTCCTAGGAAGTGTATTGTTAACAAGAATAAGTGCTTTGTGTTTGTACACAAGGTATTTTCAACATAATCAAGTGAGAATGAGTGATTACAAGAAAAAGTCCAGAGATCAAGAGAAATCAATAGTGAAAGAAATCAAGAGAAGCAACATTAATGAGTGATTAAGCGAAAATACTTGTAACAAATGCTAATGATCATTAGATACTCTTTGTTTAATGAAATTGAATGTTTTTCTAATTCCAAGGTTGTGTAGATGTGCTTCTTAACTTGAATAGTGTCCTTATTGTTTGTACGCAAGTATTTTTGAACTTAAACAAAGTGAGAATGACTGATTACAACAAAAAGTCCAGCCTTTTTAGAAGGAAATCAAGAGAAGCACACATTAATGAGTGATTAAGCTGAAAATACTTGTAACAAATGCTAATGATCATTAGATACTCGTTGTTTATGAAATTGAATGTTTTCCCAATTCCTGGAAGTGTAGATGCGCTTGTTACCAAGAATAGAGTGCTTAGAGTTTGTACACAAGGTATTTTCAACATAATCAAGTGAGAATCAGTGATTGCAACAAAAAGTCCAGCCTTGTTACAAGGAAATGAAGAGAAGCACACATTAATGAGTGATTAAGCTGAAAATACTTGTAATAAAGGCTAATGATCATTAGATACTTGTTGTTTAATGAAATTGAATGGTTTCCTAATTCCAAGGAAGTGTAGTTGTGCTTGTTAACATGAATAGAGTGCTTATTGTTTGTAACACAATGTATTTCAACATAATCAAGTGAGAATGTGTGATTACAACAAAAGGTCCAGCCTTGTTAGAAGGAAATCAAGAGAAGCAAACATTAATGGGTGATTAAGCTGAAAATACTTGGAACAATTCTAAGGATCATTAGATACTCGTTGTTTAACAAAATTGAATGGTTTTCTAATTCCTAGGAAGTGTAGATGTGCTTGTTAACAAGAATAGAGTGCTTTGTGTTTGTACACAAGGTATTTTCAACATAATCAAGTGAGAATCAGTGATTGCAACAAAAAGTCCAGCCTTGTTAGAAGGAAATCAAGAGAAGCACACATTAATGAGTGTTTAAGCTGAAAATACTTGTAAGAAATGCTAATGATCATTAGATACTCGTTGTTGAATGAAATTGAATGGTTTCCTAATTGCTAGGAAGTGTAGATGCGCTTGTTAACAAGAATAGACTGCTTTGTCTTTGTACAGAAGGTATTTTTCAACATAATCAAGTGAGAATCAGTGATTACAACAGAAGGCCCAGCCTTGTTAGAAGGAAAATCAAGAGAAGAACACATGAAAGAGTGATTAAGCTGAAAATACTTGTAAGAAATGCTATGGATCATTAGATACTCGTTGTTAAACAAAATTCAATGGTTTCCTAATTCCTAGGAAGTGTAGATGTGCTTGTTAACAAGAATCGAGTGCTTTGTGTTTGTACACAAGTATTTTCAACATAATCAAGTGAGAATGAGTGATTACAAGAAAAAGTCCAGAGATCAAGAGAAATCAATGAGTGAAAGAAATCAGAGAGAAGCATACATTAATGAGTGATTAAGCCGAAAATACTTGTAACAAATGCTAATGATCATTAGATACTCGTTGTTTAATGAAATTGAATGTTTTCCTAATTCCAAGGTTGTGTAGATGTGCTTCTTAACTTGAATAGTGTCTTATTGTTTGTACGCAAGGTATTTTGAACTTAACAAGTGAGAATGACTGATTACAACAAAAGTCCAGCCTTTTTAGAAGGAAATCAAGAGAAGCACACATTAATGAGTGATTAAGCTGAAAATACTTGTAACAAATGCTAATGATCATTAGATACTCGTTGCTTAATGAAATTGAATGGTTTCCTAATTCCTAGGAAGTGTAGATGTGCTTGTTAACAAGAATAGCGTGCTTAGTGTTTGAACACAAGGTATTTTCAACATAATCAAGTGAGAATGAGTGATTACAACAAAAAGTCCCGCCATGTTGGACGGAAATCAAGAGAAGCACACATTAATGAGTGATTAAGCTGAAAATACTTGTAAGAAATGCTAAGGATCATTAGATACTCGCTCTTTAATGAAATTGAATGGTTTCCTAATTCCAACGTGGTGTAGATGTGCTTGTTAACATGAACAGAGTGCTTATTGTTTGTACGCAAGGTATTTTCAACAGAAAGAAGTGAGAATGAGTGATTACAACAAAAGGTCCAGCCTTGTTAGAAGGAAATCAAGAGAAGCACACATTAATGAGTGATTAAGCTGAAAATACTTGTAAGAAGTGCTAATGATCATTAGATACTCGCTGTTTAATAAATTGAATGGTTTCCTAATTCCTAGGAAGTGTAGATGTGCTGTTAACAAGAATAGAGTCGTTAGTGTTTGCACACAAGTTATTTTCAACATAATCAAGTGAGAATGAGGGATCACAACAAAAAGTCCAGCCTTGTTAGAAGGAAATCAAGAGAAGCACACATTAATGAGTGATTAAGCTGAAAATACTTGTAACAAATGCTAATGATCATTAGATACTTCATTGTTTAAAGTAATTGAATGGTTTTACTAATTCCTAGGAAGTGTATATGTGCTTGTTTAACAAGAATAGAGTTGCCTTATGTTGGTTTGTACACAACCGGTATTTTCACATAATCCAAGTGAGAATCAGTGATTAGCAACAAAAAGACCAGCCTTGTTAGAAGGAAATCAAGAGAAGCACTACATTAATGAGTGATTAAGCTGAAAATACTTGTAAAAATGCTAATGATCATTAGATACTCGTTGTTTAATGAAATTGAATGGTTTCCTAATTCCTAGGAGTGTAGATGTGCTTGTTAACAAGAATAGAGTGGCTTCGTGTTTGTACACAAGGTATTTTCAACATATCAAGTGAGACATGAGTGATTACAACAAAAAGTCCACCTTGTAGAAGGAAATCAAGAGAAGCACACATTAATGAGTGATTAAGCGAAAAATACTTGTAACAAATGCTAATGATCATTAGATACTCGTTGTTTAATGAAATTGAACGGTTTCCTAATTCCCTGGAAGTGTAGATGTGCTTGTTAACAAGATAGAGTGCTGTTGTATTTGTACACAAGGTATTTTCAACATAACAAGTGAGAATCGAGTGATTACACAAAAAGTCCAGCCTTGTTAGAAGGAAATCAGAGAAGCCACAATTAATGAGTGATTAAGCTGAAAATACTTGTAAGAAATGCTAATGATCATTAGATACTCGTTGTTTAATGAAATTGAATGGTTTCCTAATTCCTAGGAAGTGTAGATGTGCTTGTTAACAAGAATAGAGTGCTTAAGTGTTTGTACACAAGGTATTTTCAACATAATCAAGTGAGAATCAGTGATTACAACAAAAGTCCAGCCTTGTTAGAAGGAAATCAAGAGAAGCACACATTAATGAGTGATTAAGCTGAAAATACTTGTAAAAATGCTAATGATCATTAGATACTCGTTGTTTAATGAAATTGAATGGTTTCCTAATTCCTAGGAAGTGTAGATGTGCTTGTTAACAAGAATAGAGTGCTTAGTGTTTTGTACACAAGGTATTTTCAACATAATCAAGTGAGAATCAGTGATTACAACAAAAGTCCAGCCTTGTTAGAAGGAAATCAAGAGAAGCACACATTAATGAGTGATTAAGCTGAAAATACTTGTAACAAATGCTAAGGATCATTAGATACTCGTTGTTTAATGAAATTGAATGGTTTCCTAATTCCTAGGATGTGTAGATGTGCTTGTTAACAAGAATAGAGTGCTTAGTGTTTGTACACAAGGTATTTTCAACATAATCAAGTGAGAATGAGTGATTACAACAAAAAGTCCAGCCTTGTTAGAAGGAAATCAAGAGAAGCACACATTAATGAGTGATTAAGCTGAAAATACTTGTAACAAATGCTAATGACATTAGATACTCGTTGTTTAATGAAATTGAATGGTTTCCTAATTCCTAGGAAGTGTAGATGTGCTTGTTAACAAGAATAGAGTGCTTGTGTTTGTACACAAGGTATTTCAACATAATCAAGTGAGAATCAGTGATTACAACAAAAAGTCCAGCCTTGTTAGAAGGAAATCAAGAGAAGCACACATTAATGAGTGATTAAGCTGAAATACTTGTAACAAATGCTAATGATCATTAGATACTCGTTGTTTAATGAAATTGAATGGTTTCCTAATTCCAGGAAGTGTAGATCTGCTTGTTAACAAGAATAGAGTGCTTTGTGTTTGTACACAAGGTATTTTCAACATAATCAAGTGAGAATGAGTGATACAACAAAAAGTCCAGCCTTGTTAGAAGGAAATCAAGAGAAGCACACATTAATGAGTGATTAAGCTGAAAATACTTGTAACAAATGCTAATGATCATTAGATACTCGTTGTTTAATGAAATTGAATGGTTCCTAATTCCTAGGAAGTGTAGATGTGCTTGTTAACAAGAATAGAGTGCTTGTGTTTGTACACAAGGTATTTTCAACATAATCAAGTGAGAATGAGTGATACAACAAAAAGTCCAGCCTTGTTAGAAGGAAATCAAGAGAAGCACACATTAATGAGTGATTAAGCTGAAAATACTTGTAACAAATGCTAATGATCATTAGATACTCGTGTTTAATGAAATTGAATGGTTTCCTAATTCCAAGGAGCATGTAGATGTGCTTGTTAACATGAATAGGTGCTTATGTTTGTACAAAGGTATTTCAACTAATCAAGCGATGAATGAGTGATTACAACAAAAAGTCCAGCCTTGTTAGAAGGAAATCAAGAGAAGCACACATTAATGAGAGATTAAGCTGAAATACTTGTAATAATGCTAATGATCATTAGATACTCGTTGTTTAATGAAATTGAACGGTTTCCTAATTCCTAGGAAGTGTAGATGTGCTTGTTAACAGAATAGAGTGCTTATGTTTTGTACACAGGGTATTTCAACATAATCAAGTGAGAATCAGTGATTACAACAAAAGGTCCACCTTGTTAGAAGGAAATCAAGAGAAGCACACATTAATGAGTGATTAAGCTCAAATACTTGAACAAATGCTAATGATCATAGATACTCCTTGGTTTAATGAAATGAATGGTTTCCTAATCCATGATAGTGTGATAGTGCTTTGTTAACAAGCATAGAGTGCTTTGTGTTTTGTACGACAAGGTATTCTTCAACATAAATCAGGTGAGAATCCAGTGACTTACAACAAAAAGGTCCAGCCTTGTAGAAGGAAATCAGAGAGCTGTATGAGAAACTGCTAGACTGAGGGTGGGAAGGTTCAATGGATACAAGAGGTCCATTGCCCATATCCAGAAGGCCCAATAACACGAGCTAGGGCCAGAAAGATAAGAAGCACTAAATGCGGCGTGATTCAGGATGCTCAGGCCAACCCACTTCAAATGGTGCGAATTAAACTTGGAAGAGAGTCCAGGCCTTATTAATATCATTAGAGTAATTAAAGTGTTAGGACTAAATAGTAGTAACTCCAAATTAGGAGTTTCTTTTCCATATAAGAATTTGTACCTAGATAGGAATTCCGCCTAAATAAGGAATTGTCCTAAATAGGAATTTATGCCTCTTAGGATTGCTATCTTAGCCTATAAATAGGCACCCCTTGTAGCTTTGGAGATCAGACAATCAAGATATCAGACAACTTTCAGTGAAATAGAAAGAAAGGGTTTCTCCTTCGGTTCTTTTGAGAACTAAAGAACTTATCAAGAGGTTTTCTTCTTGTGGCGTTCAAACCGACTTATCACTCCCAATTCCTTCCTCTTCTGGAGTGTGGCGTCCATATCCATCTTGAATACCCTAGGTTCGTGTTCCTTCGAATTTTGGGTCTAGGGTTTGTGTTATTAAACCCTGATTTAGCTTTCCTGGTTGTTCTTTGATTCATTGTGTGCGTTGGGTCCCTAAGCCACGTCTTTTGGCTTTTCCGCATCAGTTGGTATCGAGCCCGGCTCTAAATCAGTTGGTTCTAAATCAAAAAAAAAAAATAGTATGACTTTAAACGCAAAGGTGCTAGCTCAGGAGGGAGCTGTGACATGTCCTTCATGATCAAAGCTATGCAACAACAATTTGAGCACATGAATACCAGATTTGATGATATGAGAGAGATGATGGAGGAGCAAGCTAATACAATAGCAGAGTTGCAAAGGAGGCACGAAGAATATGAGGCTTCTAAAGCAAGAAGGCAATTGGGACTTGCCTATGACCACGAAGATGATGATTCTGTGCCATCATCAGAGGGTGAAAGTGATGGAGAGAAGTATCCGGCTAATGGAGTAGCTCTCATCACAAGGCGAGCATTGAATGTGCAAGTGAAAGAAGAAAATGAGGGGCAACGAGATAACATCTTTCAGACGAGATGTCTCATCAACGATAAGGTATGTAGTATGATTATTGATGGTGGGAGTTGCACTAATGTTGCTAGCCACAACTATGGTTGAGAAGCTGAATTTACCTACTGATGAAGCATCCTAACCATATAAGTTTCAATGGTATGAATGAGAATGGTGAAGTTAAGTAGATAAGCAAGTGGCTGTGTCATTTTCTATTGGAAGGTATCACGATGAAGTTTTATGTGATGTTGTACCTATGCAAGCAGGCCATATTCTATTAGGAAGGCCATGGCAGTTTGACAGACGAGTTATGCACGATGGATTCAAGAATCGATATTCCTTTGTAATGAACGATAAACCCATCACTCTTGTACCATTATCACCTCAACAAGCTTATGAGGATCAATTAAGGATAAAAACTGAGAGTGAACAGAAAAGAGAGATGGAAAAAAGAGAAAACAGAGGAGAAACCGTGAGAAACACAAGAGAAAGAGAAGAAAACAGAAAGCTCCTATGCAAAAGAAAGTGATGTGCAAAGAGCAATTTTGCCAAACAACCTATGATGATACTTTGTATAAAGTGGCTTATTTAATACTAACAAGTTTGAGCCATTTTTGCCTAGTGTTGTTGTTGTTCTATTGCAGGAATTGAAGGTGTATTCCATGACAATGACCCAACTGGATTGCCACCCAAGAGAGGAATTGAGTATCAAATTGATTTCATCCTTGTGCATCCATCCAAAATCGACCAGCATATAAGAGTAATCCTAAGGAGACAAAGGAGCATAAAAGACAGGTTGAAGAACTTATTTTCAAAGGATATGTAAGGGAAGCATGAGTCATTGTGTAGTTCCCTATCCTACTTGTACGAGGAAAGTTGAACAGAAGCATGCCAAGTGGATCAAATTCATTCAGACCTTTCCCTACTCATCAAGTATAAACAAGGTCATGATTCGAGGACGAATCTTTTTGAGGAAAGGGGGAATGATTGAGAACTGTAGACATGAAGGGTGGAAGGTTTCAATGGATACAAGAGGTCCATTGCCCATTCCAGAAGGCCCAATAACACGAGCTAGGCCAGAAAGATTAAAGAAGCACTAAATGGGCTGATTAAGGATGCTCAGGCCAACCCAGCTTCAAATGGAGCGAATTTAAACTTGGAAGAGAGTCCAGGCCTTATTAATATCATTAGAGTAATTAAAGTGTTAGGAGTAATAATAGTAGTAACTTCAAATTAGGAGTTATTTTTCATATAAGAATTTGTACCTAGATAGGAATTCCGCCTAAATAAGGAATTGTCCTAACTAGGAATTTATGCCTCTTTAGGATTGCTATCTTAGCCTATAAATAGGCACCCCTTGTAAGACAATCAAGAAATCAGACAACTTTCAGTGAAATAGAAAACAAGGGTTTCTCCTTCGGTTCTTTTGAGAACTAAAGAACTTATCAAGAGGTTTTCTTCTTGTGGCGTTCAAACCGACTTATCACTCCCTATTCCTTCCTCTTCTGGAGTGTGGCGTCCATATCCATCTTGAATACCCTAAGTTCGTGTTCCTTCGAATTTTGGGTCTAGGGTTTGTGTTATTAAACTCTGATTTAGCTTTCCTGGTTGTTCTTTGATTCATTGTGTGCATTGGGTCCCTAAGCCACGTCTTTTTGGGGTTTTCCGCATCAGAAATCAAGACAAGCACACATTAATTAGTGATTAAGCTTAAAATACTTGTAAGAAATGCTAACGATCATTAGATACTCGTTGTTTAATGAAATTGAATGGTTTCCTACTTCCAAGGTAGCGTAGATGTGCTTGTTAACATCAACAGAGTGATTATTGTATGTACGCAAGGTATTTTCACCATAAACAAGTGAGAATGACTGATTACAACAAAAACTCCAGCCTTGTTAGATGGAAATCAAGAGAAGCACACATTAATGAGTGATTAAGCTGAAAATACTTGTAACAAATGCTAATGATCACTTGATACTCGTTGTTTAATGAAATTGAATGGTTTCCTAATTCCTAGGTAGTCAAGATGTGCTTCTTAACTTGAACAGAGTGCTTATTGTATGTACGCAAGTTATTTTCAGCAGAAAGAAGTGAGAATGAGTGATTAGAACAAAAGTCCGGCCATGTTAGAAGGAAATCAAGAGAAGCACGCATTAATGAGTGATTAAGCTGAAAATACTTGGAAGAAATGCTAATGATCATTAGATACTCATTGCTTAATGAAATTGAATGGTTTCCTAATTCCTAGGAAGTGTAGATGTGCTTGTTAACAAGAAATGAGTGCTTAGTGTTTGAACACAAGGTATTTTCAACATAATCAAGTGAGAATGAGTGATTACAACAAAAAGTCCAGCCATGTTGGAAGGAAATCAAGAGAAGCACACATTAATGAGTGATTAAGCTGAAAATACTTGTAACAAATGCTAAGGATCATTAGATACTCGCTGTTTAATGAAATTGAATGGTTTCCTAATTCCAACGTGGTGTAGATGTGCTTGTTAACATGAACAGAGTGCTTATTGTTTGTACGCAAGGTATTTTCAACAGAAAGAAGTGAGAATGAGTGATTACAACAAAAGGTCCAGCCTTGTTAGAAGGAAATCAAGAGAAGCACACATTAATGAGTGATTAAGCTGAAAATATTTGTAAGAAGTGCTAATGATCATTAGATACTCGTTGTTTAATAAAATTGAATGGTTTCCTAATTCCTAGGAAGTGTAGATGTGCCTGTTAACAAGAATAGAGTCGTTAGTGTTTGCACACAAGTTATTTTCAACATAATCAAGTGAGAAAGAGGATTACAACAAAAAGTCCAGCCTTGTTAGAAGGAAATCAAGAGAAGCACACATTAAGAGTGATTAAGCTGAAAATACTTGTAACAAAAGGTAATGATCATTAGAATATTTGTTGTTTAATGAAATTGAATGTTTCCTAATTCCTAGGAAGTGTAGATGCGCTTGTTAACAAGAATTGAGTGCTGAGTGTTTGTAGACAAGGTATTTTCAACATAATCAAGTGAGAATGAGTGATTACAACAAAAAGTCCAGCCTTGTTGGAAGAAATCAAGAGAAGCACAATTAATGAGTGATTAAGCTGAAAATATTTGTAAGAAATGCTAATGATCATTAGATACTCGTTGTTTAATGAAATTCAATGGTTTCCTAATTCCAAGGAAGTGTAGATGTGCTTGTTAACATGAATAGAGTGCCTATTGTTTGTACACAAGCTATTTTCAACATCATTAAGTGAGAATGAGTGATTACAACAAAAAGTCCAGCCTTGTTAGAAGGAAATCAAGAGAAGCACACATTAATGAGTGATTAAGCTGAAAATACGTGTAAGAAATGTTAATGATCATTAGATACTCGTTTAATGAAATTCAATGGTCTCCTAATTCCTAGGAAGTGTAGATGGGCTTGTTAACAAGAAATAGAGTGCTTTGTGTTTGTACACAAGGTATTTTCAACATAATCAAGTGAGAATCAGTGATTACAACAAAGGACCAGCCTTGTTAGAAGGAAATCAGAGAAGCACACATTAATGAGTGATTAAGCTGAAAATGCTTGTAATAAAACCTAATGATCATTTGATACTCTTGTTTAATGAAATTGAATGGTTTCCTAATTCCAAAGGAAGTGTAGTTGGTGCTTGTTAACAATGAATAAGTGCTTATTGTTTGTACAATATGTATTTCAACGTTAATCAAGTGATTACAACGAAAGGTCCAGCCTTGTTTGATGAGAACCGTAGACATGAAGGGGGGAAGGCTTCAAAGGAAGCAAAAAGGTCCATTGCACATTTCAGAAGGCCCAATACACGAGTTAGAGCTCCAATTGATCCAAGAGGTCCATTGCACATCCTAGAAGGCCCAATAACATGAGCTAGGGCTTCAATGGATGCAAGAGGTCCATTGCACATTCCAGAAGGCCAATAACACGAGCTAGGGCCAGAAAGATTAAAGAAGCACTAAATGGCCTGATTCAGGACGCTTAGGCCAACCAGCTTCAAATGGTGCGAATTTAAACTTGGAAGAGAGTCCAGGCCTTATTAATATCATTAGAGAATTAAAGTGTTAGGACTAATAATAGTAGTCACTCCAAATTAGGATTTATTTTCCATATAAGATTTGTACCTAGATAGGAATTCCACCTAAATAAGGAATTGTCCTAACTAGGAATTTATACCTCTTTAGGATTGCTATCTAAGCCTATAAATAGGCACCCCTTGTAAGCTTTGGAAATCAGACAATCAAGATATAAGACAACTTTCAGTGAAATAGAAAGCAAGGGTTTCTCCTTCGTTCTTTTGAGAACTAAAGAACTTATTAAGAGGTTTTCTTCTTGTGGCGTTCAACCGACTTATCACTCCCAATTCCTTCCTCTTCTGGAGTGTGGCGTCCATATCCATCTTGAATACCCTAGGTTCGTGTTCCTTCGAATTTTGGGTCTAGGGTTGTGTTATTAAACCCTGATTAGCTTCCTGGTTGTTCTTTGATTCATTGTGTGCGTTGGGTCCCTAAGCCACGTCTTTTAGGGTTTTCCGCATCAGTTGGTATCAGAGCCCGGCTCTAAATCAGTTGGCTCTAAATCAAAAAAAAAAGAAAATAGTATGACTTTAAAACGCAAAGGTGCTGCTCAGGAGGGGCTGTTGACGTGTCCTTCATGATCAAAGCTATGCAACACATTGAGCACATGAATACAGATTTGATGATATGAGAGAGATGATGGAGGAGCAAGCTAATACAATAGCAGAGTTGCAAAGGAGGCACGAAGAATATGAGGCTTCTAAAGAAAGAAGGCAATTAAGACGTGCCTATGACCACGAATATGATGATTCTATGCCATCATCAGAGGGTGAAAGTGATGGAGAGAAGTATCCGGCTAATGGAGTAGCTCTCATCACAAGGCAAGCATTGAATGTGCAAGTGAAAGAAGAAAATGAGGGGCAACGAGGTAATATCTTTCAGACGAGATGTCTCATCAAAGATAAGGTATGTAGTATGATTATTGATGGTGGAAGTTGCACTAATCTTGCTAGCACAACTATGGTTGAGAAGCTGAATTTACCTACTATGAAGCATCCTAAACCATATAAGCTTCAATGGATGAATGAGAGTGGTGAAGTTAAAGTAGATAAGCAAGTGCACGTGTCATTTTCGATTGGAAGGTATCACGATGAAGTTTTATGTGATGTTGTACCTATGCAAGCAAGCCATATTCTATTAGGAAGGCCATGGCAGTTTGACAGACGAGTTATGCACGATGGATTCAAGAATCGATACTCCTTTGTAATGAATGATAAACCCGTCACTCTTGTACCATTATCACCTCAACAGGCTTATGAGGATCAATTAAGGATTAAAACTGAGAGTGAACAGAAAAGAGAGATGAAAAAAAGAGAAAACAGAGGAGAAACGTGAGAACACAAGAGAAAGAGAAGAAAACAGAAGGTTTCTATGCAGAAGAAAGTGATGCCAAAAGAGCAATTTTTGCCATACAGCCTATGATCGTACTTTTGTACAAAAAGGCTTCTTTCAACACTAACAAGCTTGAACCATCTTTGCCTAGTACTATTGTTGTTCTATTGCAGGAATTTGAAGATGAATTCCATGATGATGTCCCAAGTGGATTGCTACCTAAGAGAGGAATTAAGAATCAAATTGTTTTCATCCTTGGTGCATCCATCCAAAATCGGCCAGCATATAAGAGTAATCCTGAGGAGACAAAGGAGCATAAAAGACAGGTTGAAGAACTTATTTTCAAGGGATATGTGAGGGAAAGCATGAGTCATTATGCACTTCCTATCCTACTTGTACGAGGAAAGTTGAACAGAAGGCATGCCAAGTGGATCAAATTCATTCAGACCTTTCCCTACGTCATCAAGTATAAACAAGGTGATGATTCGAGGACGAATCTTTTTGAGGAAAGGGGAATGATGAGAACCGTAGACATGAAGGGTGGAAGGCTTCAAAGGAAGCAAAAAGTCCATTGCACATTTCAGAAGGCCCAATAACACGAGTTAGAGCTCCAATTGATCCAAGAGGTCCATTGCACATCCTAGAAGGCCCAATAACATGAGCTAGGGCTTCAATGGATGCAAGAGGTCCATTGCACATTCCAGAAGGCCCAATAACACGAGCTAGGGCCAGAAAGATTAAAGAAGCACTAAATGGCCTGATTCAGGACGCTCAGGCCAACCCAGCTTCAAATGGTGCGAATTTAAACTTAGAAGAAAGTCCAGGCCTTATTAATATCATTAGAGTAATTAAAATATTAGGACTAATAATAGTAGTCACTCCAAATTAGGAGTTTATCGTATGTGCTGGAAATATTCCGAAATTCCTCCAAAATAGGGATTTCTCCTAAATAGGAATTCTTCCTCTTTAGGATTGCTATCTAAGCCTATAAATAGGCACCCCTTGTAAGCTTTGAAAATCAGACAATCAAGAAATCAGACAACTTTCAGTGAAATAGAAAGCAAGGGTTTCTCCCTCGGTTCTTTTAAGAACTAAAGAACTTATCAAGAGGTTATCCTTCTTGTGGCGTTCAAATCGACTTATCACTCCCAATCCCTTTCTTTTCTGGAGTGTGGCGTCCATATCCTTCTCGAATACCCTAAGTTTGTGTTCCTTCGAATATTGGGTCTAGGGTTTGTGTTATTAACTCTGATTTAGCTTTCCTGGTTGTTCTTTGATTCATTGTGTGCGTTGGGTCCCTAAGCCACGTCTTTTTGGGGTTTTCCGCATCATTGTTGGAAGGAAATCAAGAGAAGCACACATTAAAAAGTGATTAAGCGGAAAATACTTGTAAGAAATGCTAATGATCACTAGATACTCGTTGTTTAACAAAATTGAATGGTTTCCTAATTCCTAGGAAGTGTATTGTTAACAAGAATAGAGTGCTTTGTGTTTGTACACAAGGTATTTTCAACATAATCAAGTGAGAATGAGTGATTACAAGAAAAAGTCCAGAGATCAAGAGAAATCAATGAGTGAAAGAAATCAAGAGAAGCATACATTAATGAGTGATTAAGCCGAAAATACTTGTAACAAATGCTAATGATCATTAGATACTCTTTGTTTAATGAAATTGAATGTTTTTCTAATTCCAAGGTTGTGTAGATGTGCTTCTTAACTTGAATAGTGTCCTTATTGTTTGTACGCAAGGTATTTTGAACTTAAACAAGTGAGAATGACTGATTACAACAAAAAGTCCAGCCTTTTTAGAAGGAAATCAAGAGAAGCACACATTAATGAGTGATTAAGCTGAAAATACTTGTAACAAATGCTAATGATCATTAGATACTCGTTGTTTATGGAAATTGAATGTTTTCCCAATTCCTTGGAAGTGTAGATGCGCTTGTTACCAAGAATAGAGTGCTTAGAGTTTGTACACAAGGTATTTTCAACATAATCAAGTGAGAATCAGTGATTGCAACAAAAAGTCCAGCCTTGTTACAAGGAAATGAAGAGAAGCACACATTAATGAGTGATTAAGCTGAAAATACTTGTAATAAAGGCTAATGATCATTAGATACTTGTTGTTTAATGAAATTGAATGGTTTCCTAATTCCAAGGAAGTGTAGTTGTGCTTGTTAACATGAATAGAGTGCTTATTGTTTGTACACAATGTATTTTCAACATAATCAAGTGAGAATGTGTGATTACAACAAAAGGTCCAGCCTTGTTAGAAGGAAATCAAGAGAAGCAAACATTAATGGGTGATTAAGCTGAAAATACTTGGAACAAATTCTAAGGATCATTAGATACTCGTTGTTTAACAAAATTGAATGGTTTTCTAATTCCTAGGAAGTGTAGATGTGCTTGTTAACAAGAATAGAGTGCTTTGTGTTTGTACACAAGGTATTTTCAACATAATCAAGTGAGAATCAGTGATTGCAACAAAAAGTCCAGCCTTGTTAGAAGGAAATCAAGAGAAGCACACATTAATGAGTGTTTAAGCTGAAAATACTTGTAAGAAATGCTAATGATCATTAGATACTCGTTGTTGAATGAAATTGAATGGTTTCCTAATTGCTAGGAAGTGTAGATGCGCTTGTTAACAAGAATAGACTGCTTTGTCTTTGTACAGAAGGTATTTTCAACATAATCAAGTGAGAATCAGTGATTACAACAGAAGGCCCAGCCTTGTTAGAAGGAAATCAAGAGAAGAACACATGAAAGAGTGATTAAGCTGAAAATACTTGTAAGAAATGCTATGGATCATTAGATACTCGTTGTTAAACAAAATTCAATGGTTTCCTAATTCCTAGGAAGTGTAGATGTGCTTGTTAACAAGAATCGAGTGCTTTGTGTTTGTACACAAGGTATTTTCAACATAATCAAGTGAGAATGAGTGATTACAAGAAAAAGTCCAGAGATCAAGAGAAATCAATGAGTGAAAGAAATCAGGAGAAGCATACATTAATGAGTGATTAAGCCGAAAATACTTGTAACAAATGCTAATGATCATTAGATACTCGTTGTTTAATGAAATTGAATGTTTTCCTAATTCCAAGGTTGTGTAGATGTGCTTCTTAACTTGAATAGTGTCCTTATTGTTTGTACGCAAGGTATTTTGAACTTAAACAAGTGAGAATGACTGATTACAACAAAAGTCCAGCCTTTTTAGAAGGAAATCAAGAGAAGCACACATTAATGAGTGATTAAGCTGAAAATACTTGTAACAAATGCTAATGATCATTAGATACTCGTTGCTTAATGAAATTGAATGGTTTCCTAATTCCTAGGAAGTGTAGATGTGCTTGTTAACAAGAATAGCGTGCTTAGTGTTTGAACACAAGGTATTTTCAACATAATCAAGTGAGAATGAGTGATTACAACAAAAAGTCCCGCCATGTTGGACGGAAATCAAGAGAAGCACACATTAATGAGTGATTAAGCTGAAAATACTTGTAAGAAATGCTAAGGATCATTAGATACTCGCTCTTTAATGAAATTGAATGGTTTCCTAATTCCAACGTGGTGTAGATGTGCTTGTTAACATGAACAGAGTGCTTATTGTTTGTACGCAAGGTATTTTCAACAGAAAGAAGTGAGAATGAGTGATTACAACAAAAGGTCCAGCCTTGTTAGAAGGAAATCAAGAGAAGCACACATTAATGAGTGATTAAGCTGAAAATACTTGTAAGAAGTGCTAATGATCATTAGATACTCGCTGTTTAATAAAATTGAATGGTTTCCTAATTCCTAGGAAGTGTAGATGTGCCTGTTAACAAGAATAGAGTCGTTAGTGTTTGCACACAAGTTATTTTCAACATAATCAAGTGAGAATGAGGGATCACAACAAAAAGTCCAGCCTTGTTAGAAGGAAATCAAGAGAAGCACACATTAATGAGTGATTAAGCTGAAAATACTTGTAACAAATGGTAATGATCATTAGATATTTGTTGTTTAATGAAATTGAATGGTTTCCTAATTCCTAGGAAGTGTAGATGCGCTTGTTAACAAGAATTGAGTGCTTTGTGTTTGTACACAAGGTATTTTCAACATAATCAAGTGAGAATGAGTGATTACAACAAAAAGTCCCGCCTTGTCAGAAGGAAATCAAGAGAAGCACACATTAATGAGTGATTAAGCTGAAAATACTTGTAAGAAATGCTAATGATCATTAGAATCTCGTTTTGTAATGAAATTGAATGGTCTCCTAATTCCCTGGAAGTGTAGATGTGCTTGTTAACAAGAATAGAGTTCTTAGTATTTGTACACAATGTATTTTCAACATAATCAAGTGAGAATCAGTGATTACAACAAAAGGCCCAGCCTTGTTAGAAGGAAATCAAGACAAGCACACATTAATTAGTGATTAAGCTTAAAATACTTGTAAGAAATGCTAACGATCATTAGATACTCGTTGTTTAATGAAATTGAATGGTTTCCTACTTCCAAGGTAGCGTAGATGTGCTTGTTAACATGAACAGAGTGATTATTGTATGTACGCAAGGTATTTTCAACAGAAAGAAGTGAGAATGAGTGATTACAACAAACGGTCCGGCCTTGTTAGAAGGAAATCAAGACAAGCACACACTACAGAGTGATTAAGCTGAAAATGCTTGGAAGAAATGCGAATGATCATTAGATACTAGTTGTTTAAATAAATTGAATGGTTTCGTAATTGCTAGGAAGTGTAGATGTGCTTGTTGACAACAATAGAGTGCTAAGTGTTTGCACACAAGGTATTTTCAACATAATCAAGTGAGAATGAGTGATTACAAGAAAAAGTCGAGCCTTGTTGGAAGGAAATCAAGAGAAGCGCACATTAATGAGTGATTAAGCTGAAAATACTTGTAACAGATGCTAAGGATCATTAGATACTCGTTGTTTAATGAAATTCAATGGTTTCCTAATTCCAAGGTAGTATAGATGTGCTTGTTAACATGAATAGTGTCCTTATTGTTTGTACGCAAGGTATTTTCAACAGAAACAAGTGAGAATGACTGATTACAACAAAAAGTCCAGCATTGTGAGAAGGAAATCAAGAGAAGCACACATTAATGAGTGATTAAGCTGAAAATACTTGTAACAAATGCTAATGATCATTAGATACTCGTTGTTTAATGAAATTGAATGTTTTCCCAATTCCTAGGAAGTGTAGATGCGCTTGTTAACAAGAATAGAGTGCTCAGTGTTTGTACACAAGGTATTTTCAACATAATCAGGTGAGAATGAGTGATTACAACAAAAAGTCCCGCCTTGTTAGAAGGAAATCAAGAGAAGCACACATTAATGAGTGATTAAGCTGAAAATACTTGTAAGAAATGCTAATGATCATTAGATACTCGTTGTGTAATGAAATTGAATGGTCTCCTAATTCCTAGGAAGTGTAGATGTGCTTGTTAACAAGAATAGAGTGCTTAGTATTTGTACACAAGGTATTTTCAACATCATCAAGTGAGAATCAGTGATTACAACAAAAGGTCCAGCCTTGTTAGAAGGAAATCAAGACAAGCACACATTAATTAGTGATTAAGCTAAAAATACTTGTAAGAAATGCTAATGATCATTAGATACTCGTTGTTTAATGAAATTGAATGGTTTCCTAATTCCAAGGTAGTGTAGATGTGCTTGTTAACAAGAATAGAGTGCTTAGTGTTTGTAACATAATCAAGTGAGAATGAGTGATTACAACTGAAAGTCCAACCTTGTTTGAAGGAAGTCAAGAGAAGCACACATTAATGAGTGATTAAGCTGAAAATTCTTGTAACAAATGCTAATGATCATTAGATACTCGTTGTTTAAGGAAATTGAATGGTTTCCTAATTCCTAGGAAGTGTAGATGTGCTCGTTAACAAGAATAGAGTGCTTAGTGTTTGTACAGAAGGTATTTTGAACATAATCAAGTGAGAATGAGTGATTACAACAAAAAGTCAAGCCTTCTAAGAAGGAAATCAGGAGAAGCACACATTCATGAGTGATTAAGCTGAAAATACTTGTAACAAATGCTAAGTATCATTAGATACTCATTGTTTAATGAAATTGAATGGTTTCCTAATTCCAAGGTAGTGTAGATGTGCTTGTTAACATGAATAGTGTCCTTATTGTTTGTACGCAAGGTATTTTCAACATAAACAAGTGAGAATGACAGATTACAACAAAAAGTCCAGCATTGTGAGAAGGAAATCAAGAGAAGCACACATTAATGAGTGATTAAGCTGAAAATACTTGTAACAAATGCTAATGATCACAAGATACTCGTTGTTTAATGAAATTGAATGTTTTCCCAATTCCTAGGAAGTGTAGATGCGCTTGTTAACAAGAATAGAGTGCCTAGTGTTTGTACACAAGGTATTTTCAACATAATCAAGTGAGAATGAGTGATTACAACAAAAAGTCCCGTCTTGTTAGAAGGAAATCAAGAGAAGCACACATTAATGAGTGATTAAGCTGAAAATACTTGTAAGAAATGCTAATGATCATTAGATACTCGTTGTGTAATGAAATTGAATGGTCTCCTAATTCCTAGGAAGTGTAGATGTGCTTGTTAACAAGAATAGAGTGCTTAGTATTTGTACACAAGGTATTTTCAACATCATCAAGTGAGAATCAGTGATTACAACAAAAGGTCCAGCCTTGTTAGAAGGAAATTGATGAGAACCGTAGACATGAAGGGTGGAAGGCTTCAAAGGATGCAAAAAGTCCATTGCACATTCTAGAAGGCCCAATAACACGAGCTAGGGCTTCAATGGATGCAAGAGGTCCATTGCACATTCCAGAAGGCCGAGGTAGGGCCAAAAAGATTAAAGAAGCACTAAATGGGCTGATTAAGGATGCTCAGGCCAACCCAGCTTCAAATGGAGCGAATTTAAACTTGGAAGAGAGTCCAGGCCTTATTAATATCATTAGAGTAATTAAAGTGTTAGGAGTAATAATAGTAGTAACTCCAAATTAGGAGTTATTTTTCATATAAGAATTTGTACCTAGATAGGAATTCCGCCTAAATAAGGAATTGTCCTAACTAGGAATTTATGCCTCTTTAGGATTGCTATCTTAGCCTATAAATAGGCACCCCTTGTAAGACAATCAAGAAATCAGACAACTTTCAGTGAAATAGAAAACAAGGGTTTCTCCTTCGGTTCTTTTGAGAACTAAAGAACTTATCAAGAGGTTTTCTTCTTGTGGCGTTCAAACCGACTTATCACTCTCAATTCCTTCCTCTTCTGGAGTGTGGCGTCCATATCCATCTTGAATACCCTAGGTTCGTGTTCCTTCGAATTTTGGGTCTAGGGTTTGTGTTATTAAACTCTGATTTAGCTTTCCTGGTTGTTCTTTGATTCATTGTGTGCGTTGGGTCCCTAAGCCATGTCTTTTTGGGGTTTTCCGCATCAGTTGGTATCAGAGCCCAGCTCTAAATCAGTTGGCTCTAAATCAGAAAAAAAATAAAAAAATAATATGTCTTCGAAAGACAAAGGTGCTGCTCAGGAGGGAGCTGTTGACATGTCCTTCATGATCAAAGCTATGCAACAACAATTTGAGCATATGAATATCAGATTTGATGATATGAGAGAGAGGATGGAGGAGCAAGCTAATGCAATAGCAGAGTTGCAAAGGAGGCACGAAAAATATGAGGCTTCTAAAGCAAGAAGGCAATTGAGACGTGCCTATGACCACAAAGATGATGATTCTGTGCCATCATCAGAGGGTGAAAGTGATGGAGAGAAGTATCCGGCTAATGGAGTAGCTCTCATCACAAGGCAAGCATTGAATGTGCAAGTGAAAGAAGAAAATGAGGGGCAACGAGATAACATCTTTCAGACGAGATGTCTCATCAAAGATAAGGTATGTAGTATGATTATTGATGGTGGAAGTTGCACTAATGTTGCTAGCATAACTATGGTTGAGAAGCTGAATTTACCTACTATGAAGCATCCTAAACCATATAAGCTTCAATGGTTGAATGAGAGTGGTGAAGTTAACGTAGATAAGCAAGTGCTGGTGTCATTTTCTATTGGAAGGTATCACGATGAAGTTTTATGTGATGTTGTACCTATGCAAGCAGGCCATATTCTATTAGGAAGGCCATGGCAGTTTGACAGACGAGTTATGCACGATGGATTCAAGAATCGATATTCCTTTGTAATGAATGATAAACCCGTCACTCTTGTACCATTATCACCTCAACAAGCTTATGAGGATCAATTAAGGATAAAAACTGAGAGTGAACAGAAAAGAGAGATGGAAAAAAGAGAAAACAGAGGAGAAATCGTGAGAACACAAGAGAAAGAGAAGAAAACAGAAAGTTCCTATGCAAAAGAAAGTGATGTACAAAGAGCAATTTTTGCCAAACAACCTATGATGATACTTTTGTATAAAGTGGCTTATTTTAATACTAACAAGTTTGAGCCATCTTTGCCTAGTGTTGTTGTTGTTCTATTGCAGGAATTTGAAGGTGTATTCCATGACAATGACCCAACTGGATTGCCACCCAAGAGATGAATTGAGTATCAAATTGATTTCATCCTTGGTGCATCCATCCAAAATCGGCCAGCATATAAGAAGGAGACAAAGGAGCATAAAAGACAGGTTGAAGAACTTATTTTCAAAGAATATGTGAGGGAAAGCATGGGTCGTTATGTAGTTCCTATCCTACTTGTACGAGGAAAGTTGAACAGAAGGCATGCCAAGTGGATCAAATTCATTCAGACCTTTCCCTACGTCATCAAGTATAAACAAGGTGATGATTCGAGGACGAATCTTTTTGAGGAAAGGGGGAATTGATGAGAACCGTAGACATGAAGGGTGGAAGGCTTCAAAGGATGCAAAAAGTCCATTGCACATTCTAGAAGGCCCAATAACACGAGCTAGGGCTTCAATGGATGCAAGAGGTCCATTGCACATTCCAGAAGGCCGAGGTAGGGCCAAAAAGATTAAAGAAGCACTAAATGGGCTGATTAAGGATGCTCAGGCCAACCCAGCTTCAAATGGAGCGAATTTAAACTTGGAAGAGAGTCCAGGCCTTATTAATATCATTAGAGTAATTAAAGTGTTAGGAGTAATAATAGTAGTAACTTCAAATTAGGAGTTATTTTTCATATAAGAATTTGTACCTAGATAGGAATTCCGCCTAAATAAGGAATTGTCCTAACTAGGAATTTATGCCTCTTTAGGATTGCTATCTTAGCCTATAAATAGGCACCCCTTGTAAGACAATCAAGAAATCAGACAACTTTCAGTGAAATAGAAAACAAGGGTTTCTCCTTCGGTTCTTTTGAGAACTAAAGAACTTATCAAGAGGTTTTCTTCTTGTGGCGTTCAAACCGACTTATCACTCCCTATTCCTTCCTCTTCTGGAGTGTGGCGTCCATATCCATCTTGAATACCCTAAGTTCGTGTTCCTTCGAATTTTGGGTCTAGGGTTTGTGTTATTAAACTCTGATTTAGCTTTCCTGGTTGTTCTTTGATTCATTGTGTGCATTGGGTCCCTAAGCCACGTCTTTTTGGGGTTTTCCGCATCAGAAATCAAGACAAGCACACATTAATTAGTGATTAAGCTTAAAATACTTGTAAGAAATGCTAACGATCATTAGATACTCGTTGTTTAATGAAATTGAATGGTTTCCTACTTCCAAGGTAGCGTAGATGTGCTTGTTAACATCAACAGAGTGATTATTGTATGTACGCAAGGTATTTTCACCATAAACAAGTGAGAATGACTGATTACAACAAAAACTCCAGCCTTGTTAGATGGAAATCAAGAGAAGCACACATTAATGAGTGATTAAGCTGAAAATACTTGTAACAAATGCTAATGATCACTTGATACTCGTTGTTTAATGAAATTGAATGGTTTCCTAATTCCTAGGTAGTCAAGATGTGCTTCTTAACTTGAACAGAGTGCTTATTGTATGTACGCAAGTTATTTTCAGCAGAAAGAAGTGAGAATGAGTGATTAGAACAAAAGGTCCGGCCATGTTAGAAGGAAATCAAGAGAAGCACGCATTAATGAGTGATTAAGCTGAAAATACTTGGAAGAAATGCTAATGATCATTAGATACTCATTGCTTAATGAAATTGAATGGTTTCCTAATTCCTAGGAAGTGTAGATGTGCTTGTTAACAAGAATAGAGTGCTTAGTGTTTGAACACAAGGTATTTTCAACATAATCAAGTGAGAATGAGTGATTACAACAAAAAGTCCAGCCATGTTGGAAGGAAATCAAGAGAAGCACACATTAATGAGTGATTAAGCTGAAAATACTTGTAACAAATGCTAAGGATCATTAGATACTCGCTGTTTAATGAAATTGAATGGTTTCCTAATTCCAACGTGGTGTAGATGTGCTTGTTAACATGAACAGAGTGCTTATTGTTTGTACGCAAGGTATTTTCAACAGAAAGAAGTGAGAATGAGTGATTACAACAAAAGGTCCAGCCTTGTTAGAAGGAAATCAAGAGAAGCACACATTAATGAGTGATTAAGCTGAAAATATTTGTAAGAAGTGCTAATGATCATTAGATACTCGTTGTTTAATAAAATTGAATGGTTTCCTAATTCCTAGGAAGTGTAGATGTGCCTGTTAACAAGAATAGAGTCGTTAGTGTTTGCACACAAGTTATTTTCAACATAATCAAGTGAGAAAGAGGGATTACAACAAAAAGTCCAGCCTTGTTAGAAGGAAATCAAGAGAAGCACACATTAATGAGTGATTAAGCTGAAAATACTTGTAACAAAAGGTAATGATCATTAGATATTTGTTGTTTAATGAAATTGAATGGTTTCCTAATTCCTAGGAAGTGTAGATGCGCTTGTTAACAAGAATTGAGTGCTTAGTGTTTGTAGACAAGGTATTTTCAACATAATCAAGTGAGAATGAGTGATTACAACAAAAAGTCCAGCCTTGTTGGAAGGAAATCAAGAGAAGCACACATTAATGAGTGATTAAGCTGAAAATACTTGTAACAAATGCTAAGGATCATTAGATACTCGTTGCTTAATGAAATTGAATGGTTTCCTAATTCCAAGGCAGTGTAGATGTGCTTGTTAACTTGAATAGTGTCCTTATTGTTTGTACGCAAGGTATTTTCAAGGTATTTTCAACATAGTCAAGAGAGAATGAGTCATTACAACAAAATGTCCAGCCTTGTTAGAAGGAAATGAAGACAAGCACACATTAATGAGTGGTTAAGCTTAAAATACTTGTAAGAAAAGCTAATGATCATTAGATACTCGTTGTTTAATAAAATTGAACGGTTTCCCAATTCCAAGGAAGTGTAGTTGTGCTTGTTAACATGAATAGAGTGCTTATTGTTTGTACACAAGGTATTTTCAACATAATCAAGTGAGAATTAGTGATTACAACAAAAGGTCCAGCCTTGTTAGAAGGAAATCAAGAGAAGCACACGTTAATGAGTGATTAAGCTGAAAATACTTGTAAGAAATGCTAATGATCTTTAGATACTCGTTGTTTAATGAAATTGAACGGTTTCCTAATTGCAAGGTAGTGTAGATGTGCTTGTTAACATGAATTGTGTCCTTATTGTTTGCACGCAAGATATTTTCAACGTAAACAACTGAGAAAGAGTGATTATAAGAGAAAGTCCAGCCTTGTTAGAAGGAAATGAAGACAAGCACACATTAATGAGTGGTTAAGCTTAAAATACTTGAAAGAAAAGCTAATGATCATTAGATACTCATTGTTTAATGAAATTGAATGGTTTCCTAATTCCAAGGTAGTGTAGATGTGCTTGTTAACATGAACAGAGTGTTTGTTTGTACGCAAGGTATTTTCAACAGAAAGAAGTGAGAATTAGTGATTAGAACAAATGGTCCGGCCTTGTGAGAGGGAAAGCAAGAGAAGCACACATAAAAGAGTGATAAAGCTGAAAATAATTGTAACAAATTCTAATGATCATTAGATACTCATTGTTTAATGAAATTGAATGGTTTCCTAATTCCTAGGAAGTGTTGATGCGCTTGTTAACAAGAATAGAGTACTTAGTGTTTGTACACAAGGTATTTTCAACATAATCAAGTGAGAATCAGTGATTACAACAAAAGGTCCAGCCTTCTTAGAAGGAAATCAAGAGGAGCACACATTAATGAGTGATTAAGTTGAAAATACTTGTAACAAATGCTAATGATCATTAGATACTCGTTGTTTAATGAAATTTAAAGGTTTCCTAATTACTAGGAAGTGTAGATGTGCTTGTTAACAACAATAGCGTGCTTAGTGTTTGCACATAAGGTATTTTCAACATAATCAAGTGAGAATGAGTGATTACAACAAAAGGCCCAGCCTTGTTAGAAGGAAATCAAGAGAAGCACACATTAATGAGTGATTAAGTTTAAAATACTTGTAACAAATGCTAATGATCATTAGATACTCGTTGTTCAATGAAATTGAATGGTTTCCTAATTTCTAGAATGTGTAGATGCGCTTGTTAAGAAGAATAGAGTGCTTAGTGTTTGTACACAAGGTATTTTCAACATAATCAAGTCAGAATCAGTGATTACAACAAAAGTTCCAGCCTTGTTTGATGGAAAGCAAGACAAGCACACATTAATGAGTGATGAAGCTTAAAATACTTGTAAGAAAAGCTAATGATCATTAGATACTCGTTGTTTAATAAAATTGAACGGTTTCCTAATTCCAAGGAAGTGTAGTTGTGCTTGTTAACATGAATAGAGTGCTTATTGTTTGTACACAAGGTATTTTCAACATGATCAAGTGAGAATCAGTGAATACAACAAAAGGTCCAGGCTTCTTAGAAGGAAATCAAGGGAAGCACACGTTAATGAGTGATTAAGCTGAAAAAACCTGTAAGAAATGCTAATGATCTTTAGATACTCGTTATTTAATGAAATTGAACGGTTTCCTAATTCCAAGGTAGTGTAGATGTGCTTGTTAACATGAATTGTGTCCTTATTGTTTGTACGCAAGGTATTTTCAACGTAAACAACTGAGAAAGAGTGATTACAACAAGACGACCGGCCTTGTTAGAAGGAAATCAAGACAAGCACACATTAATGAGTGATTAAACTGAAAATACTTGTAAGAAATGCTAATGATCATTAGATACTCGTTGTTTAATAAAATTGAATGGTTTCCTAATTCCTAGGAAGTGTAGATGTGCCTGTTAACTAGAATAGAGTCGTTAGTGTTTGTACACAAGTTATTTTCAACATAATCAAGTGAGAATGAGTGATTACAACAAAAGGTCCAGCCTTGTTAGAAGGAAATCAATAGAAGCACACATTAATGAGTGATTAAGCTGAAAATACTTCTAACAAATGGTAATGATCATTAGATATTTGTTGTTTAATGAAATTGACTGGCTTCCTACTTCCTAGGAAGTGTAGATGCGCTTGTTAACAAGAATTGAGTGCTTAGTGTTTGTACACAAGGTATTTTCAACATAATCAAGTGAGAATGAGTGATTACAACAAAAAGTCCAGCCTTGTTGGAAGGAAATCAAGAGAAGCACACATTAATGAGTGATTAAGCTGAAAATACTTGTAACAAATGCTAAGGATCATTAGATACTCGTTGCTTAATGAAATTGAATGGTTTCCTAATTCCAAGGTAGTGTAGATGTGCTTCTTAACTTGAATAGTGTCCTTATTGTTTGTACGCTAGGTATTTTCAACATAAACAAGTGAGAATGACTGATTACAACAAAAAGTCTAACCTTGTTAGAAGGAAATCAAGAGAAGCACACATTAATGAGTGATTAAGCTGAAAGTACTTGTAACAAATGCTATTGATCATTAGATACTCGTTGTTTAATGAAATTGCGTGGTTTCCTAATTCCTAGGAAGTGTAGATGCGCTTGTTAACAAGAATAGAGTGCTTAGTGTTTCTGCACAAGGTATTTTCAAGATAATCAAGTGAGAATCAGCGATTACAACAAAAGGTCCAGCCTTGTTAGATGGAAATGAAAACAAGCACACATTAATGAGTGATTAAGCTTAAAATACCTGTAAGGAATGCTAATGATCATTAGATACTCGTTGTTTAGTGAAATTGAAAGGTTTCCTAATTCCAAGGTTGTGTAGATGTGCTTGTTAACATGAACAGAGTGTTTGTTTGTACGCAAGGTATTTTCAACAGAAAGAAGTGAGAATGAGTGATTACAACAAAAGGTCCGGCCTTGTTAGAAGGAAATCAAGAGAAGCACACATTAATGAGTGATTAAGCTGAAAATACTTGTAAGATATGCCAATGATCGTTAGATACTCATTGTTTAACGAAATTGAAAGGTTACCTAATTCCTAGGAAGTGTAGATGTGCTTGTTAACAAGAATAGAGTGCGTATGGTTTGTACACAAGGTATTTTCAACATAATCAAGAGAGAATGAGTGATTACAACAAAATGTCCAGCCTTGTTAGAAGGAAATGAAGACAAGCACACATTAATGAGTGGTTAAGCTTAAAATACTTGTAAGAAAATCTAATGATCATTAGATACTCGTTGTTTAATAAAATTGAACGGTTTCCTAATTCGAAGGAAGTGTAATTGTGCTTCTTAACAAGAATAGAGTGCTTATTGTTTGTACACAAGGTATTTTCAACATAATCAAGTGAGAATTAGTGATTACAACAAAAGGTCCAGCGTTGTTAGAAGGAAATCAAGAGAAGCACACGTTAATGAGTGATTAAGCTGAATACTTGTAAGAAATGCTAATGATCTTTAGATACTCGTTGTTTAATGAAATTGAACGGTTTCCTAATTCCAAGGTAGTGTAGATGTGCTTGTTCACATGAATTGTGTCCTTATTGTTTGCACGCAAGATATTTTCAACGTAAACAACTGAGAAAGAGTGATTATAAGAGAAAGTCCAGCCTTGTTAGAAGGAAATGAAGACAAGCACATACTAAAGAGTGGTTAAGCTTAAAATACTTGAAAGAAAAGCTAATGATCATTAGATACTCGTTGTTTAATAAAATTGAACGGTTTCGTAATTCCAAGGAAGTGTAGTTGTGCTTGTTAACATGAATAGAGTGCTTATTGTTTGTACACAAGGTATTTTCAACATAATCAAGTGAGAATCAGTGAATACAGCAAAAGGTCCAGCCTTCTTAGAAGGAAATCAAGGGAAGCACACGTTAATGAGTGATTAAGCTGAAAATACTTGTAAGAAATGCTAATGATCTTTAGATACTCGTTGTTTAATGAAATTGAACGGTTTCCTAATTCCAAGGTAGTGTAGATGTGCTTGTTAACATGAATTGTGTCCTTATTGTTTGTACGCAAGGTATTTTCAACGTAAACAACTGAGAAAGAGTGATTACAACAAGACGACCAGCCTTGTTAGAAGGAAATCAAGAGAAGCACACATTAATGAGTGATTAAGCTGAAAATACTTGTAAGAAATGCTAATAATCATTCGATACTCGTTGTTTAATGAAATTGAATGGTTTCCTAATTCCTAGGAAGTGTAGATGTGCTTGTTAACAAGAATAGAGTGCTTTGTGTTTCTACACAAGGTATTTTCAACATAATCAAGTGAGAATCAGTGATTACAACAAAAGTCCAGCCTTGTTAGAAGGAAATCAAGAGAAGCACACATTAATGAGTGATTAAGCTGAAAATACTTGTAAGAAATGCTAATGATCATTAGATACTCGTTGTTTAATGAAATTGAATGGTTTCCTAATTCCTAGGAAGTGTAGATGTGCTTGTTAACAAGAATACAGAGCTTAGGGTTTCTACACAAGGTATTTTCAACATAATCAAGTGAGAATCAGTGATTACAACAAAAAGTCCGGCCTTCTTAGAAGGAAATCAAGACAAGCACACATTAATGAGTGATTAAGCTCAAAATACTTGTAAGAATAGCTAATGATCATTAGATACTGGTTGTTTAATAAAATTCAACGGTTTGCTAATTCCAAGGAAGTGTTGTTGTGCTTGTTTAACATGAAATAGAGTGCTTATTGCTTGTACCCAAGGTATTTTCACATAATCAAGTGAGAATCAGTGAATACAACAAAAGGTCCAGCCTTGTTAGAAGGAAATCAAGGGACGCACACGTTTAATCAGTGATTAAGCTGAAAATACTTGTAAGAAATACTAATGATCTTTAAGATACTCGTTGGTTAATGAAATTGAAGCGGTTTCCTAATTCCAACGGTAGTGTAGATGTGCTTGTCTAACATCAATGTGTATTTATTGTTTGTATGCAAAGTGTATTTTCAACGTAAACGGACTGAGAAAGAGTGATTACAACAAGAAGTCCAGCCTTGTTAGAAGGAAATCAAGAGAAGCACACATTAATGAGTGATTAAGCTGAAAATACGTGTAAGAAATGCTAATGATCATGAGATACTCGTTGTTTAAAGTAATTGAATGGTTTACTAATTCCTAGGAAGTGTATATGTGCTTGTTAACAAGAATAGAGTGCTTTGTGTTTGTACACAAGGTATTTTCAACATAATCAAGTGAGAATCAGTGATTAGAACAAAACACCAGCCTTGTTAGAAGGAATCAAGAGAAGCACACATTAATGAGTGATTAAGCTGAAAATACTTCTAAAAAATGCTAATGATGATTAGACACACGTTGTTTAATGAAATTGATGGTTTCCTTATTCCTAGGAAGTGTAGATGTGCTTGTTAACACGAATAGAGTGCACAGTGTTTGTACACAAGGTATTTTCAACATAATCAAGTGAGGACTGAGTGATTACAACAAAAAGTCCAACCTTGTTAGAAGGAAATCAAGACGAAGCACACATTAATGAGTGATTACAGCTGAAAAATTATTGTCGAAACAAATGCTAATGATCCATTAGATGAATCTCGTTCTTTAAGTGAAATTGGAGATGGGTTTCCTAATTCCTAGGAAGTATAGATTGTGGGCTCGTTACCATCAATTGTGTATTTATTGTTTGTACGGCGAAGGTTAGTTTCACAGAAGTAAGAAGTGAGAATGAGTGATTTACAAACAAAGGTTCCGGGCCTGTAGTTAGGATAGGACTCAAGACAAGCAACATTATATGAGTGATTAACGCTGAAATACTTGTAAAGAAATGCTTAATGATCCATTAGATTACGCGTTGTTTTAAGTCAAAATTGAAATGCCGTTTCCTAATTCCTAGGAAGGTGTAGTTGTGGCGTGTTAACAAGGAAGAGTGCTTAGTGTTTGTACACAGAGGTTTTTTCGAACATAACTCAAAGGTGAGAATCAGTGATTACAAACAAAAAGTCCAGCCTTGTGTAGGAAGGAAAGTCACAGAGAAGCACAACATTAATGAGTGATTAAGCTGAAATCACNAAGCTGAAAATACTTGTAACAAATGCTAATGATCATTAGATACTCGTTGTTTAATGAAATTGAATGGTTTCCTAATTCCACGGTGGTGTAGATGTGCTTGTTAACATGAATAGTGTCCTTATTGTTTGTACGCAAGGTATTTCAACATAAACAACTGACAATGAGTGATTCCAACAAAAAGTCCAGCCTTGTTAGAAGGAAATCAAGAGAAGCACACATTAATGAGTGATTAAGCAGAAAATACTTGTAACAAATGCTAATGATCTTTAGATACTCAATGTCTAATGAAATTGAATGGTTTCCTAACTCCTAGGAAGTGTAGATGGGCTTGTTAACAAGAATGGAGTGCTTTGTGTTTGTACACAAGGTATTTTCAACATAATCAAGTGAGAATCAGTGATTAAAACAAAAGGTCCAGCCTTGTTACAAGGAAATCATGAGAAGCACACATTAATGAGTGATTAAGCTGAAAATACTTGTAACAAATGCTAATGATCATTAGATACTCGTTGTTTAATGAAATTGAAAGGTTTCCTAATTACTAGGAGGTGTAGATGTGCTTGTTAACAAGAATGGAGTGCTTAGTGTTTGTACACAAGGTATTTTCAACAAAATGAAGTGAGAATGAGTGATTACAACAAAAGGTCTGGTCTTGTTAGAAGGAAATCAAGACAAGCACACATTAATGAGTGATTAAGCTGAAAATACTTGTAGGAAATGCTAATGATCATTAGATACTCGTTGTTTAATGAAATTGAATGGTTTCCTAATTCCTAGGAAGTGTAGATGTGCTTGTTAATAAGAATAGAGTGCTTAGTGTTTGTATACAAGATATTTTCAACATAATCAAGTGAGAATGAGTGATTACAACAAAAGGTCCAGCCTTGTTAGAAGGAAATCATGACAAGCACACATTAATGAGTGAGTAAGCTTAAAATACTTGTAAGAAATGCTAATGATCATTAGATACTCGTTGTTTAATGAAATTGAATGGTTTCCTAATTCCAAGGTAGTGTAGATGTGCTTGTTAACATGAACAGAGTGCTTATTGTTTGTACGCAGGGTATTTTCAACAGAAGCAAGTGAGAATGAGTGATTACAACGAAAAGTCCAGCCTTGTTAGAAGGAAATCAAGGGAAGCACAGATTAATGAGTGATTAAGCTGGAAATACTTGTAAGAAATGCTAATGATCATTATATACTCATTGTTTAATGAAATTGAATGGTTTCCTAATTCCTATGAGTGTAGTTGTGCTTGTTAACAAGAATATAGTGCTTTGTGTTTGTAGACGGGGTATTTTCAACATAATCAAGTGAGAATCAGTGATTACAACAAAAAGTCCAGCCTTGTTAGAAGGAAATCATGAGAAGCACACTTTAATGAGTGATTAAGCTGAAAATACTTGGAAGAAAAGCTAATGATTTTTAGATACTCGTTGTTTCATGAAATTGAACGGTTTCCTAATACCAAGGAAGTGTAGTTGTGCTTGTTAACATGAATAGAGTTCTTATTGTTTGTACACAAGGTATTTTGAACATAATGAAGTGGGAATGAGTGATTACAACAAAAGGTCCAGCCTTCTTAGAAGGAAATCAAGAGAAGCACACATTAATGAGTGATTAAGCTGAAATTACTTGTAAGAAATGCTAATGATCATTAGATACTCGTTTTTTAATGAAATTGAAGGGTTTCCTAATTCCTAGCAACTATAGATGTACTTGTTAACAAGAATAGAGTGCTTAGTGTTTGTACACAAGGTATTTTCAACATAATCAAGTGAGAGAGAGTGATTACAACAAAAAGTCCAGCCTTGTGAGAAGGAAATCAAGGGAAGCACACATTAATGGGTGATTAAGCTGAAAATACTTGTAACAAATGCTAAGGATCATTAGATACTCGTTGTTTAATGAAATTGGACGGTTTCCTAATTCCAAGGAAGTGTAGTTGTGCTTGTTAACATGAATAGAGTGCTTAGTGTTTGTACACAAGGGATTTTCAACATAATCAAGTGAGAATGAGTGATAACAACAAAAGGTCCCGCTTTGCTAGAAGGAAATCAAGAGAAGCACACATTAATGGCTGATTAAGCTGAAAATACTTGTAAGAAAAGCGAATGATCATTAGATACTCGTTGTTTAATGAAATTGAATGGTTTCCTAATTCTTAGGAAGTGTAGATGTGCTTGTTAACAAGAATAGAGTGCTTAGTGTTTGTACACAAGGTATTTTCAACATAATCAAGTGAGAATGAGTGATTACAACAAAAAGTCGAGCCTTGTTAGAAGGAAATCAAGAGAAGCACACATTAATGAGTGATGAGGCTGAAAATACTTGTAAGAAAAGATAATGATCATTAGATAGTCGTTGTTTAATGAAATTGAACGGTTTCCTAATTCCAAGGAAGTGTTGTTGTGCTTGTTAACATGAATAGAGTGCTTATTGTTTGTACACAAGGTATTTTGAACATAATTAAGTGAGAATGAGTGATTACAACAAAAGGTCCAAGCTTGTTAGAAGGAAATCAAGAGAAGCACACATTAATGAGTGATTAAGCTGAAAATACTTGGAAGAAAAGCTAATGATTTTTAGATACTCGTTGTTTCATGAAATTGAACGGTTTCCTAATACCAAGGAAGTGTAGTTGTGCTTGTTAACATGAATAGAGTGCTTATTGTTTGTACACAAGGTATTTTGAACATAATCAAGTGGGAATGAGTGATTACAACAAAAGGTCCAGCCTTCTTAGAAGGAAATCAAGAGAAGCACACATTAATGAGTGATTAAGCTGAAATTACTTGTAAGAAATGCTAATGATCATTAGATACTCGTTGTTCAATGAAATTGAAGGGTTTCCTAATTCCTAGCAAGTGTAGATGTACTTGTTAACAAGAATAGAGTGCGTAGTGTTTGTACACAAGGTATTTTCAACATAATCAAGTGAGAGTGAGTGATTACAAGAAAAAGTCCAGCCTTGTTAGAAGGAAATCAAGAGAAGCACACATTAATGAGTGATTAAGCTGAAAATACTTGTAACAAATGCTAAGGATCATTAGGTACTCGTTGTTTAATGAAATTGAATGGTTTCCTAATTCCTAGGAAGTGTAGATGTGCTTGTTAGCAAGAATAGAGTGCTTCGTGTTTGTACACAAGGTATTTTCAACATAAGCAAGTGAGAATGAGTGATTACAACAAAAAGTCCAGCCTTGATATAAGGAAATCAAGAGAAGCACATATTAGTGAGTGATTAAGCTGAAGATACTTGTAACAAACGCTAATGATTAGTAGATACTCGTTGTTTAATGAAATTGAATGGTTTCCTACTTCCTAGGAAGTGTAGACGTGCTTGTTAACAAGAATAGAGTGCTTTGTGTTTGTACACAAGGTATTTTCAACATAATCAAGTGAGAATGAGTGATTACAACAAAAAGTCCAGCCTTGTTAGAAGGAAATCAAGAGAAGCCCACATTAATGAGTGATTAAGCTGAAAATACTTGTAACAAATGCTAATGATCATTATATACTCGTTGTTTAATGAAATTGAATGGTTTCCTAATTCCAAGGGAGTGTAGATGTGCTTGTTAACATGAATAGAACCCATATTGTTTGTACGCAAGGTGTTTTCAACGTAAAGAAGTGAGAATGAGTGATTACAACAAAAAGTCTTGCCTTGTTAGAAGGAAATCAAGAGAAGCCCATATTAGCGAGTGATGAAGCTGAAGATACTTGTAACAAATGCTAATGATCATTAGATACTCGTTGTTTAATGAAATTGAATGGTTTCCTAATTCCTAGGAAGTGTAGATGTGCTTGTTAACAAGAATAGAGTGCTTTGTGTCTGTACACAAGGTATTTTCAACATAATCAAGTGAGAATGAGTGATTACAACAAAAAGTCCAGCCTTGTTAGAAGGAAATCAAGAGTAGCACACATTAATGAGTGATTAAGCTGAAAATACTTGTAACAAATGCTAATGATCATTATATACTCGTTGTTTAATGACATTGAATGGTTTCCTACTTCCAAGCGAGTGTACATGTGCTTGTTAACATGAATAGTGTCCTTATTGTTTGTACGCAAGGTATTTTCAACGTAATGAAGTGAGAATGAGTGATTACAACAAAAGGTCCAGCCTTGATATAAGGAAATCAAGAGAAGCACATATTAGTGAGTGATTAAGCTGAAGATACTTGTAACAAACGCTAATGATTAGTAGATACTCGTTGTTTAATGAAATTGACTGGTTTCCTACTTCCTAGGAAGTGTAGATGTGCTTGTTAACAAGAATAGAGTGCTTTGTGTTTGTACACAAGATACTTTCAACATAATCAAGTGAGAATGAGTGATTACAACAAAAAGTCCAGCCTTGTTAGAAGGAAATCAAGACAAGCACACATTAATGAGTGATTAAGCTTAAAATACTTGTAAGAAATGCTAATGATCATCAGATACTCGTTGTTCAATGAAATTGAACGGTTTCCTAATTCCAAGGAAGTGTAGTTTTGCTTGTTAACATGAATAGAGTGCTTATTGTTTGTACACAAGGTATTTTCAACATAATCAAGTGAGAATGAGTGATTACAACAAAAAGTCCAGCCTTGATATAAGGAAATCAAGAGAAGCACATATTAGTGAGTGATTAAGCTGAAGATACTTGTAACAAACGCTAATGATTAGTAGATACTCGTTGTTTAATGAAATTGAATGGTTTCCTACTTCCTAGGAAGTGTTGATGTGCTTGTTAACAAGAATAGAGTGCTTTGTGTTTGTACACAAGATATTTTCAACATAATCAAGTGAGAATGAGTGATTACAACAAAAAGTCCAGCCTTGTTAGAAGGAAATCAAGACAAGCACACATTAATGAGTGATTAAGCTTAAAATACTTGTAAGAAATGCTAATGATCATCAGATACTCGTTGTTCAATGAAATTGAACGGTTTCCTAATTCCAAGGAAGTGTAGTTTTGCTTGTTAACATGAATAGAGTGCTTATTGTTTGTACACAAGGTATTTTCAACATAATCAAGTGAGAATGAGTGATTGCAACAAAAGGTCCAGCCTTGTTAGAGGGAAATCATGACAAGCACACATTAATGAGTGAGTAAGCTTAAAATACTTGTAAGAAATGCTAATGATCATTAGATACTCGTTGTTTAATGAAATTGAATGGTTTCCTAATTCCAAGGTAGTGTAGATGTGCTTGTTAACAAGAATAGAGTGCTTAGTGTTTGTACACAAGGTGTTTTCAACATAATCGAGTGAGAATGAGTGATTACAACAAAAAGTCCAGCCTTGTTAGAAGGAAATGAAGAGAAGCACACATTAATGAGTGATTAAGCTGAAAATACTTGTAACAAATGCTAATTGATGTGAACCGTAGAGATGAAGGGTGGAAAGCTTCAATGGATGCAGGAGGTCCATTGCACATTCCGAAAGGCCCAATAACACTAGCTGGAGCCAGAAAGATGAAAGAAGAACTAAATGGGCTGAGTAAGGATGTTCAGGCCAACCAAGTTTCAAATGGTGTGAATTCAAGTTCTAAAGAGAGCACAGGCCTAATTAATATAATTGGACTACTTAATGGGTCAGACTAAGTGATAGCATTCTAAATAGGAGTTCATTGTATTTGCTGGAATTTGTCTGAAATTCCTCCAAAATAAGGATTTCTCCTAATTATGAATTTTGCCTCTTTAGGATTGCCATCTTGGCCTATAAATAGGCACCCCTCGTAAGCTCTGGAGAAAAGACAACTTTGAGTGAAATATAAAGTAAGGGTTTCTCCCTCGGTTCTTTTGAGAACTAAAGAACTTATCAAGAGGTTTTCTTCTTGTGGCGTTCAAATCGACTTATCACTCCCAATTCCTTCCTTTTTTGGAGTGTGGCGTCCATATCCTTCTTGAATACCCTAGGTTCGTGTTCGCTTGAATATTGGGTCTGGGGTTTGTGTTATTAAACTCTAATTTAGCTTTCCTGGCTGTTCTTTGATTCATTGTGTGCGTTGAGTCCCTAAGCCACGTCCTTTTGGGGTTTTCCGCATCAGTTGGTATCAGAGCTTGGCTCTAAATCAGGTTGAAATAATATGACTTTGAAAGACAAAGGTGCTGCTCAGGAGGGAGCTGTTGACATGTCCTTCATGATCAAAGCTATGCAACAAGAATTTGAGCACATCAATACCAGATTTGATGATATGAGAGAGAGGATGGAGGAGCAAGCTAATGCAATATCAAAGCTGCAAAGGAAGTACGAAGAATATGAGGCGCCTAAAGCAAGAAGGCAATTGAAACGTGTCTATGACTATGAAGATGATGATTCTGTGCCATCATCAAAGGGTGAAAGTGATGGAGAGGAGAATCCAGATAATGAAATAGCTCTCATCACAAGGCGAGCATTGGATGTGCAAGTGAAGGAAGAAAATGAGGTGCAACGAGATAACATCTTTCAAACGAGGTGTTTCATCAAAGATAAGGTATGTAGTATGATTATTGATGGTGGGAGTTGCACTAATGTTGCTAGCACAATGATGGTTGAGAAACTGAACTTACCTACTATGAAGCATCCTAGGCCATATAAGCTTCAATGGTTGAATGAGAATGGTGAAGTTAAGGTAGATAAGCAAGTGCTCGTGTCTTTTTCTATTGGAAGGTATCGTGATGAAGTTTTATGTGATGTTGTACCTATGCAAGCAAGCCATATTCTATTAGGAAGACCATGGTAGTTTGACATGCGAGTTATGCATGATGGATTCAAGAATCGATATTCCTTTGTAATGAATGAAAAACCTGTTACTCTTGTACCATTATCACCTCAACAAGCTTATGAGGATCAATTAAGGATTAAAAATGAGAGTGAACAGAAAAGAGAGATTGAAAAAAGAGAAAAGAGAGGAGAAAACGTGAGAACACAGGAGAAGGAGAAGAAAACAGAAAGTTTCTATGCAAAAGAGAGTGATGTCAAAAGAGCATTTTGTGCCAAACAGCCTATGATCATACTTTTGTACAAGGAGACTTATTTTAACACTAACAAGCTTGAACCATCTTTGCCTAGTGTTATTGTTCTATTGCAGGAATTTGAAGATGAATTCCATGATGATGTCCCAAGTCGATTTCTACCTAAGAGAGGAATTAAGAATCAAATTGTTTTCATCCTTGGTGCTTCCACCATCCCAAACCAGCCAGCATATAAGAGTAATCCTATGAAAACAAAAAAGCTTAAAAGGCAGGTTGAGGAACATATTTCAAAACGCTATATAAGGGAAAACATGAGTCCTTGTGCAGTTCCTATCCTACTTGTACAAGGAAAGTTAAATAAAAGACATGCCAAGTGGATCAAATTCATTCAGACCTTTCCTTACATCATCAAGTATAAACAAGGTGATGATTTGAGGACGAATCTTTTCGAGGAAAGGGGGAATGATGAGAATCGTAGAGATGAAGGGTGGAAAGCTTCAATGGATGCAGGAGGTCCATTGCACATTCCAAAAGGCCCAATTCACACGAGCTAGAGCCAGAAAGATGAAAGAAGAACTAAATGGGCTGATTAAGGATGTTCAGGCCAACCAAGCTTCAAATGGTGCGAATTCAAGTTCTAAAGAGAGCCCAGGCCTAATTAATATAATCGGACTACTTAATGGGTCAGACTAANAGGAATTTGAAGATCAATTCCATGATGATGTCCTAAGTGGATTGCTACCTGAGAGAGGAATTAAGAATCAAATTGTTTTCATCCCTGGTGTATCCATCCCAAACTGGCCAGCATATAAGAGTAATCCTGAGGAGACAAAGGAGCATAAAAGACAGGTTGAAGAACTTATTTTCAAAGGATATGTGAGGGAAAGCAAGAGTCATTGTGCAGTTCCTATCCTATTTGTACGAGGAAAGTTGAACAGAAGGCAGCCAAGTGGATCAAATTCATTCAGACCTTTCCCTACGTCATCAAGTATAAACAAGGTGATAATTCCGAGGACGAATCTTTTTGAGGAAAGGGGAATGATGAGAACCGCAGACATGAAGGGTGGAAGGCTTCAAAGGATGCAAAAAGTCCATTGCACATTCCAGAAGGCCCAATAACACGAGTTAGAGCTTCAATTGATGCAAGAGGTCCATTGCACATTCTAGAAGGCCCAATAACACGAGCTAGGGCTTTAATGGATGCAAGAGGTCCATTGCACATTCCAGAAGGCCCAATAACATGAGCTAGGACCAGAAAGATTAAAGAAGCACTAAATGGGCCGATTCAGGATGCTCAGGCCAACCCAGCTTCAAATGGTGCGAATTTACACTTGGAAGAGAGTCCAGGCCTTATTAATATCATTAGAGTAATTAAAGTGTTAGGACTAATATAGTAGACACTCCAAAATAGGAGTTTATTTTCCATATAAGAATTTGTACCTATATAGGAATTCCGCCTAAATAAGGAATTCTCCTAACTAGGAATTTATGCCTCTTTAGGATTGCTATATTAGCCTATAAATGGGCACCCCTTGTAAGCTTTGGAAATCAGACAATCAAGAAATCAGACAACTTTGAGTGAATAGAAAGCAAGGGCTTTTCTACCTCGGTTCTTTTAAGAACTAAAGAACTTATCAAAGAGGTACTTCTTCTTCTGGCGTTCAAATCGATTTATCACTCCCAATTTCTTCCTTTTCTGGAGTGTGGCGTCCATATCCATCTTGAATACCCTAAGTTCGTGCTCCTTCGAATATTGGGTCTAGGGTTTGTGTTATTAAACACTGATTTAGCTTTCCTGGTTGCTCTTTGATTCATTGTGTGCGTTGGGTCCCTAAGCCACGTCTTTTTTGGGGTTTTCCGCATCAGGAAACCATTGAATTTCATTAAACAACGAGTATCTAATCATCACTAGCATTTCTTACATGTATTCTCAGCTGAATCACTCATTAATGTGTGCTTCTCTTGATTTCCTTCTAAAAAGGCACCACTTTTTGTTCTAATGACTCATTCTCACTTAATTATGTTCAAAATACATTTTCTACAAATAAGAAGCACTATATTCATGTAAACAAGCACAACTACACTTCCTTGGAATTAGGAAACCATTGAATTTCATTAAACAACGAGTATCTAATGATCATTAGCATTTCTTACATGTATTTTCAGCTTAATCACTCATTAATGTGTGCTTCTCTTGATTTGCTACTAACAAGGCTGGACTCTTGGTTGTAATCACTCATTCTCACTTAATTATGTTCAAAATAACATGTCTACAAATAAGAAGCACTCTATTCATGTAAAGAAGCACATCTACACCTCCTTGGAATTAGGAAACCATTGAATTTCATTAAACAACGAGTATCTAAGGATCATTAGCATTTCTTACATGTATTTTCAGCTTAATCACTTTATAATGTGTGCTTCTCTTGATTTCCTACTAACAAGGCTGGACTCTTTGTTGCAATCAATCATTCTCACTTAATTATGTTGAAAATACCTTGTGTACATCTAAGAAGCACTCTATTGATGTAAACAAGCACATCTACACTTCCTTGGACTTAGGAAACCATTGAATTTCATTAAACAGCTAGTATCTAATGATCATTAGCATTTCTTACATGTATTTTCAACTTAATCACTTTATTATTTGTGCTTCTCTTGATTTCCTTCTAACAAGGCTCCACTTTTGTTGTAATGACTCATTCTCACTTAATTATGTTCAAAATACCTTTTCTACAAATAAGAAGCACTCTATTCAAGTAAACAAGCACGTCTACACTTTCTTGGAATTAGGAAACCATTGAATTTCATTAAACAACGGGTATCTAATGATCATTAGCATTTCTTACATGTATTTTCAGCTAAATCACTCATTAATGTGTGCTTCTCTTGATTTCCTACTAACAAGGCTCGACTCTTTGTTGTAATCACTCAATCTCACTTAATTATGTTGATAATACCTTGTGTACATCTAAGAAGCACTCTATTCATGTAAACAAGCACATCTACACCTAATTCTGTTCAAAAGAACTTGTCTACAAATGAGAAGCAGTCTATTCATGTAAACAAGCACATCTACACTTCCTTGGAATTAGGAAACCATTGAATTTCATTAAACAACGAGTATCTAATGATCATTAGCATTTATTACAAGTATTTTCAGCTTAATCCCTCATTAATGTGTGCTTCTCTTGATTTCCTTCTAACAAGGCTCCACTTTTTGTTGTAACGACTCAATCTCACTTAATTATGTTCAAAATACATTTTCTACAAATAAGAAGCACTCTATAAATGTAAAGAAGCACATCTACACTTCCTTGGAATTAGGAAACCATCGAATTTCAATAAACAACAAGTATCTACTGATCATTAGCATTTCTTACATGTATTTTCAGCTTAATCACTTTATAATTTGTGCTTCTCTTGATTTCCTACTAACAAGGCTGGACCCTTTGTTGTAATCACTCATTCTCACTCAATTATGTTCAAAATACCTTGTGTACATCTAAGAAGCACTCTATTCATGTAAACAAGCACATCTACACTTCCTTGGAATTAGGAAACCATTGAATTTCATTAAACAACGAGTATCCAATGATCATGAGCATTTCTTACATGTATTTTCAGCTTAATCACTCATTAATGTGTGCTTCTCCTGATTTCCTACAAACAAGGCTGGCCTCTTTGTTGTAATCACTCATTCTAACTCAATTATGTTCAAAATACCTTGTGTATATCTAAGAAGCACTCTATTCATCTAAAGAAGCACATCTACACTTCCTTGGAATTAGGAAACCATTGAATTTCACTAAACAACGAGTATCTAAGGATCATTAGCATTTCTTACATGTATTTTCAGCTTAATCACTTTATAATTTGTGCTTCTCTTGATTTCCAACTAACAAGGCTGGAGTCTTTGTTGTAATCAGTCATTCTCACTTAATTATGTTGAAAATACCTTGTGTACATCTAAGAAGCACTCTATTCATGTAAACAAGCACATCTACACTTCCTTGGAATTAGGAAACCATTGAATTTCATTAAACAACGAGTATCTAATGATCATTAGCATTTCCTACATGTATTTCCGGCTTAATCACTCATTAATGTGTGCTTCTCTTGATTTCCTACCAACAAGGCTGGACACTTTCTTGCAATCACTCATTCTCACTTAATTATGTTGAAAATACTTTGTGTACATCTAAGAAGCACTCTATTCATGTAAACAAGCACATCTGCACTTCCTTGGAATTAGGAAACCATTGAATTTCATTAAACAACGAGTATCTAATGATCATTAGCATTTCTTACATGTATTTCCGGCTTAATCACTCATTAATGTGTGCTGCTCTTGATTTCCTACCAACAAGGCTCGACTCTTTCTTGTAATCACTCATTCAAACTTAATTTTGTTGAAAATACCTTGTGTACATCTAAGAAGCACTCTATTCATGTAAACAAGCACATCTACACTTCCTTGGAATTAGGGAACCATTGAATTTCATTAAACAACGAGTATCTAATGATCATTAGCATTTATTACGTGTATTTTCAGCTTAATCCCTCATTAATGTGTGCTTCTCTTGATTTCCTTCTAACAAGGCCCCACTTTTTGTTGTAATGACTCATTCTCACTTAATTATGTTCAAAATACATTTTCTACAAATAAGAAGCACTCTATTCAGGTAAAGAAGCACATCTACACTTCCCTGGAATTAGGAAACCATTGAATTTCATTAAACAACGAGTATCCAAACATCCTTCGCAATTCTTACATGTATTTTCTGCTTAATCACTCATTAATGTGTGCTTCTCTTGATTTCCTACTAACAAGGCTGGACTCTTTGCTGTAATCACTCATTCTCACTCAATTATGTTCAAAATGCCTTGTGTACATCTAAGAAGCACTCTATTCATCTAAAGAAGCACATCTACACTTCCTTGGAATTAGGAAACCGTTGAATTTCATTAAACAACGAGTATCTAGCGATCATTAGCATTTCTTCCATGTATTTTCAGCTTAATCACCCATTAATTTGTGCTTCTCTTGATTTCCTGCTAACAAGGCTGGAGTGTTTGTTGTAATGACTCATTCTCACTTAGTTATGTTGAAAATACCTTGTATACATCTAAGAAGCACTCTATTCATGTAAACAAGCACATCTACACTTCCTTGGAAATAGGAAACCATTGAATTTCGTTAAACAACGAGTATCTAATGATCATTAGCTTTTCCTACATGTATTTTCATCTTAATCCCTCATTAATGTGTGCTTCTCATGATTTCCTACCAACAAGGCTGGACATTTTGTTGTAATCACTCATTCTCACTCAATTATGTTCAAAATACCTTGTGTACATCTAAGAAGCACTCTATTCATGTAAACAAGCACATCTACACTTCCTTGGAATTAGGAAACCATTGAATTTCATTAAACAACGAGTATCTAGCGATCATTAGCATTTCTTCCATGTATTTTCAGCTTAATCACTCATTAATTTGTGCGTCTCTTGATTTCCTACTAACAAGGCTGGAGTCTTTGTTGTAATCACTCATTCTCACTTAATTATGTTGAAAATACCTTGTGTACATCTAAGAAGCACTCTATTCATGTAAACAAGCACATCTACACTTCCTTGGAATTAGGAAACCATTGAATTTCATTAAACAACGAGTATCTAATGATCATTAGCATTTCTTACATGTATTTTCAGCTCAATCACTCATTGATGTGTGCTTCTCTTGATTTCCTGCTAACAAGGCTGGACTCTTTGTTGTAATCTCTCATTCTCACTTAATTATGTTCATAATACCTTGTGTACATCTAAGAAGCACTCTATTCATGTAAACAAGCACATCTACACTTCCTTGGAATTAGGAAACCATTGAGTTTCATTAAACAACGAGTATCTAATGATCATTAGCATTTCTTACATGTATTTTCAGCTCAATCACTCATTGATGTGTGCTTCTCTTGATTTCCTGCTAACAAGGCTGGACTCTTTGTTGTAATCTCTCATTCTCACTTAATTATGTTCATAATACCTTGTGTACATCTAAGAAGCACTCTATTCATGTAAACAAGCACATCTACACTTCCTTGGAATTTGGAAACAATTGAATTTCATTAAACAACGAGTATCTAATGATCATTAGCATTTCTTACATGTATTTTCAGCTTAATCACTCATTAATGTGTGCTTCTCTTGATTTCTTTCTAACAAGGCTCCACTTTTTGTTGTAATGGCTCATTCTCACTTCATTATTTTCAAAATAACTTGTCTACAAATGAGAAGCAGTCTATTCATGTAAACAAGCTCATCTACACTTCCTTGGAATTAGGAAACCATTGAATTTCGATAAACAACGAGTATCTAATGATCATTAGCATTTCCTACAAGTATTTTCAGCTTAATCACTCATTAATGTGTGCTTCTCTTGATTTCCTACCAACAAGGCTGGACACTTTCTTACAATCACTCATTCTCACTTAATTATGTTGAAAATCCCTTGTGTACATCTAAGAAGCACTCTATTCATGTAAACAAGTTCATCTACACTTCCTTGGAATTAGGAAACCATTGAATTTCATTAAACAACGAGTATCTAATGATCATTAGCATTTCTTACATGTATTTCCGGCTTAATCACTTATTAATGTGTGCTTCTCTTGATTTCCTACCAACAAGGCTGGACTCTTTCTTGTAATCACTCAATCAAACTTAATTATGTTCCAAATACCTTGTGTACATCTAAGAAGCACTCTATTCATGTAAACAAGCACATCTACACTTCCTTGGAATTACGAAACCATTGAATTTCATGAAACAACTAGTATCTAGCGATCATTAGCATTTCTTCCATGTATTTTCAGCTTAATCACTCATTAATTTGTGCTTCTCTCGATTTCCTGCTAACAAGAATGTGGGTTCTAGCAAGGAGGCAGGTAATTCTGACCCCAACCAAGTAGAAATAGAGATGTTAAATGTTTTAAGTGTTTGGGCAGGGGTCACATTGCATCTCGATGTCCAAATAAGCGTGCAATGATCTTGAGAAGTAATGGTGAAGTTGAAACTGAAAGTGAATCAGATGATGATTCTATGCCATCATCAGAGGGTGAAAGTGATGGAGAGGAGTATCCAGTTAATGGAGTAGCTCTTGTTACAAGGCGAGCATTGAATGTGCAAGTAAAGGAAGAAAATGAGGTGCAACGAGATAACATCTTTCAGACGAGGTGTCTCATCAAAGATAGGGTATGTAGTATGATTATTGATGGTGGGAGTTGCACTAATGTTGCTAGCACAACTATGGTTGAGAAGTTGGATTTACCTACTATGAACCATCCTAGGCCATATAAGCTTCAATGGCTGAATGACAGTGGTGAAGTCAAGGTAAATAAGCAAGTGCTCATATCATTTTCTATCGGAAGGTACCGTGATGAAATTTTATGTGATGTTGTACCTATGCATGTGGGCCATATTCTATTAGGAAGACCATGGCAATTTGATAGGCGAGTTATGCATGATGGCTACAAGAACTGATATTCCTTTGTAATGAATAAAAAACCCGTCACTCTTGTACCATTATCACCTCAACAAGCTTATGAGGATCAATTAAGGATTAAAAATGAGAGTGAACAGAAAAGAAAGATTGATAAAAGAGAAAGTTTCTATGCAAAAGGGAGTGATGTCAAAAGAGCATTCTATGCCAAACAACCTATGATCGTACTTCTGTACAAGGAGGCTTATTTTAACACTAACAAGTTTGACCCATCTTTGCCTAGTGTTGTTGTTGCTCTATTGCAGGAATTTGAAGATGTATTCCCTGATGATGTTCCAAGTGGATTGCCACCTAATAGAGGAATTGAGCATCAAATTGATTTCATCCCAGGTGCATCCATCCCTAACCGGCCAGCATATAAGAGTAATCCTAAGGAGACAAAGGAGCTTCAAAGGCAGGTTGAGGAGCTTATTTCCAAAGGATATGTGAGGGAAAGCATGAGTCCATGTGCTGTTCCTGTCCTACTTGTACCCAAGAAAGATGGGACTTGGAGGATGTGTGTTGATTGTCGAGCAATCAACAAAATCACTGTAAAGTATCGTCATCCCATACCTAGATTAGATGACATGTTGGATGAATTGCATGGTTCCTGTGTCTTTTCTAAGATTGATTTGAAAAGTGGATATCATCAGATTAGGATGAGAGAGGGAGATGAGTGGAAAACAGCTTTCAAAACTAAGTACGGTCTGTATGAATGGCTTGTTATGCCATTTGGTCTCACTAATGCACCAAGCACTTTTATGCGACTAATGAATCATGTTTTGCGTCCATTCATTGGTAAATTTGTGGTTGTGTATTTTGATGATATTTTGGTCTATAGTAAAACCCTAGAAGAGCATCTTGATCATTTACGTTCCATTGTAAGTGTTTTACGTTCTGAAAAATTGTATGCTAACTTAAAGAAATGTTCCTTTTGTACTAATCAGATCACATTTCTTGGCTATGTGGTGAGTTCTAAAGGTGTTGAGGTTGACGAGGAAAAAGTTAAGGTAATTCGTGATTGGCCTACACCTAAGTCAATTAGTGATGTGCGCTCATGGTCTAGCTAGTTTCTATAGACGCTTTGTTAGGGACTTTAGCACCATTGCTGCACCACTCACTGAGCTTATAAAAAAGAACACGAGTTTTAGGTGGGGTAGTGACCAAGACAAGGCTTTTAATTGCATAAAGGAAAAATTAAGTTCTGCACCCCTACTTGCTTTACCTAACTTTGAAAAAGCTTTCGAGATTGAGTGTGATGCTTCAGGTATTGGCATTGGAGCTGTTTTGATGCAGGAAAGGCGCCCAATTGCTTACTTCAGTGAAAAGCTAAGTGGAGCAAGCCTTAATTATCCTACTTATTGATGAGAACCATGGAGATGATGGGTGGAAGGCTTCAATAGATGCAAGAAGTCCATTGCCCATTCCAGAAGGCCCAATAACACAAGCTAGAGCTTCAATGGATGCAAGAGGTCCATTGCACATTCCAGAAGGCCCAATAACACGAGCTAGGGCCAAAAAGATTAAAGAAGCACTAAATGAGCTGATTCAGGACATTCAAGCCAAGCAAGCTTCAAATGGTGCGAATTCAAGTTCTAAAGAGAGCCCAGGCCTAATTAATATAATTGGACTACTTAATGGGTCAGACTAAGTGATAGCATTCACTCCTAAATAGGAGTTCATTGTATGTGCTGGAATTAGTCCGAAATTCCTCCAAAATAGGGATTTCTCCTAAATAGGAATTTTGCCTCTTTAGGATTGCTATCTAAGCCTATAAATAGGCACCCCTTGTAAGCTTTGGAAATCAGACAACTTTCAGTGAAATAGAAAGCAAGGGTTTCTCCTTCGGTTCTTTTGAGAACTAAAGAACTTATCAAGAGGTTTTCTTCTTGTGGCGTTCAAACTGACTTATCACTCCCAATTCCTTCCTCTTCTGGAGTGTGGCGTCCATATCCATCTTGAATACCCTAGGTTCGTGTTCCTTCGAATTTTGGGTCTAGGGTTTGTGTTATTAAACCCTGATTTAGCTTTCCTGGTTGTTCTTTGATTCATTGTGTGCGTTGGGTCCCTAAGCCACGTCTTTTTGGGGTTTTCCGCATCACTTATGATAAAGAGATGTATGCATTGGTACGGGCTTTGGAGACATGGCAACATTACCTTTGGCCCAAGGAGTTTGTCATCCATACTGACCATGAATCGTTGAAGCACTTGAAGGGACAAGGAAAGTTGAACAAAAGACATGCTAAGTGGATTGAATTTATTGAGACCTTTCCCTACAACATCAAATATAAACAAGGTAAGGACAATGTGGTAGCTGATGCATTATCTCGCAGGTATGCCCTTATCTCTACACTTACTGCAAACTTATTAGGATTTGAACATATTAAAGATTTATATGTGAATGATCCGGACTTTGCTAACGTGTATGGAGCATGTGAGAAGTCAGCCTTTGAGAAGTTTTATAGGCATAAGGGTTTCTTATTTAGGGAAAATCGTTTATGCATGCCTATGAGTTCTTTAAGGGAGTTGGTTGTAAGAGAAGCTCATGAGGGTGGTCTAATGGGTCATTTCGGAGTTAGGAAAACCCTAGATGTCCTAAATGAACACTTCTTTTGGCCACGCATGAAACGAGATGTTGAGAGGATATGTGAGAAATGCATAACATGCAAACAGGCTAAATCTAGAGTTTTACCCCATGGCTTGTATACCCCTTTACCCATACCTAACCATCCCTGGGTTGATTTATCCATGGACTTTGTACTGGGATTGCCACGAACAAAACGGGGTAGGGATTCTGTATTTGTTGTTGTTGATAGATTTTCAAAGATGGCACACTTCATCCCATGCCATAAAACTGATGATGCAAACAATGTGGCTGACTTGTTCTTTAGAGAAGTAGTGCGTTTGCATGGCATGCCACGGAGCATTGTTTCAGACCGAGATACAAAGTTCTTAAGCTACTTCTGGAAGACTTTGTGGGGTAAGTTAGGTACTAAACTATTGTTTTCAACTACTTGTCATCCACAAACTGATGGGCAGACTGAGGTGGTTAATCGAACTCTTTCTACCCTTTTGCGTGCTATTATTCAAACAAATTTGAAAACATGGGAAGATTGTTTACCACATGTCGAGTTTGCATATAATAGAAGTGTTCATTCTACTACTAGCTACTCTCCATTTGAAATTGTATATGGTTTTAATCCATTGACACCTCTGGATTTGGTACCTATACCTGTCAATGAGTATGCCAACGTTGATGGTGAACGCAAAGCTGACATGATAAAAAAATTGCATGAGAAGGTGCGGCAACATATTGAAAAACGAACTGAGCAATACGCATCCCATGTCAACAAGGGACGAAAGAAGGTGGTGTTTGAACCTGGTGATTGGGTTTGGGTGCATATGCGCAAGGAACGATTCCCAGCTCAGAGACGTTCAAAGCTACAACCTAGAGGAGATGGTCCCTTCCAAGTTCTAGCACGAATTAATGACAATGCTTACAAGTTGGAACTTCCTGGTGAGTATAATGTGAGTGCAACATTTAACGTTTCTGACCTTTCCCCTTTTGATGTAGGTGATGATTCGAGGGCGGATCCTTTTGAGGAAGGGGGGAATGATGAGAACCATGGAGATGATGGGTGGAAGGCTTCAATAGATGCAAGAAGTCCATTGCCCATTCCAGAAGGCCCAATAACACAAGCTAGAGCTTCAATGGATGCAAGAGGTCCATTGCACATTCCAGAAGGCCCAATAACACGAGCTAGGGCCAAAAAGATTAAAGAAGCACTAAATGGGCTGATTCAGGACATTCAAGCCAAGCAAGCTTCAAATGGTGCGAATTCAAGTTCTAAAGAGAGCCCAGGCCTAATTAATATAATTGGACTACTTAATGGGTCAGACTAAGTGATAGCATTCACTCCTAAATAGGAGTTCATTGTATGTGCTGGAATTAGTCCGAAATTCCTCCAAAATAGGGATTTCTCCTAAATAGGAATTTTGCCTCTTTAGGATTGCTATCTAAGCCTATAAATAGGCACCCCTTGTAAGCTTTGGAAATCAGACAACTTTCAGTAAAATAGAAAGCAAGGGTTTCTCCTTCGGTTCTTTTGAGAACTAAAGAACTTATCAAGAGGTTTTCTTCTTGTGGCGTTCAAACCGACTTATCACTCCCAATTCCTTCCTCTTCTGGAGTGTGGCGTCCATATCCATCTTGAATACCCTAGGTTCGTGTTCCTTCGAATTTTGGGTCTAGGGTTTGTGTTATTAAACCCTGATTTAGCTTTCCTGGTTGTTCTTTGATTCATTGTGTGCGTTGGGTCCCTAAGCCACATCTTTTTGGGGTTTTCCGCATCACTATTGATGTAAACAAGCACATCTACACTTCCTTGGAATTAGGAAACCATTGAATTTCATTAAACAACGAGTATCTAAGGATCATTAGCATTTCTTACATGTATTTTCGGCTTAATCACTCATTAATTTGTGCTTCTCTTGATTTACTACTAACAAGGCCGGACTCTCGGTTGTAATCACTCATTCTCACTTAATTATGTTCACAATACCTTGTGTACATCTAAGAAGCACTCTATTCATGTAAACAAGCACATCTACACTTCCTTGGAATTAGGAAACCATTGAATTTCATTAAACAACGAGTATCTAATGATCATTAGCTTTTCTTACATGTATTTTCCGCTTAATCACTCATTAATGTGTGCTTCTCTTGATTTCCTACCAACAAGGCTGGACACTTTCTTGTAATCACTCATTCTCACTTAATTATGTTGAAAATACCTTGTGTACATCTAAGAAGCGCTCTATTCATGTAATCAAGTACATCTACACTTCCTTGGAATTAGGAAACCATTGAATTTCATTAAACAACGAGTATCTAATGATCATTAGCATTTCTTACATGTATTTTCGGCTTAATCACTCATTAATGTGTGCTTCTCTTGATTTCCTACCAACAAGGCTGGACACATTCTTGTAATCACTCATTCTCACTTAATTATGTTGAAAATACCTTGTGTACATCTAAGAAGCGCTCTATTCATGTAAACAAGCACATCTACACTTCCTTGGAATTAGGAAACCATTGAATTTCATTAAACAACGAGTAGCTAATGATCATTAGCATTTCTTACAAGTATTTTCGGCTTAATCACTCATTAATGTGTGCTTCTCTTGATTTCCTACCAACAAGGCCGGACACATTCTTGTAATCACTCATTCTCACTTAATTATGTTGAAAATAACTTGTGTACATCTAAGAAGCGCTCTATTCATGTAAACAAGCACATCTACACTTCCTTGGAATTAGGAAACCATTGAATTTCATTAAACAACGAGTATCTAATGATCATTAGCATTTCTTACATGTATTTTCGGCTTAGTCACTCATTAATGTGTGCTTCTCTTGATTTCCTACCAACAAGGCTGGACACTTTCTTGTAATCACTCATTCTCACTTAATTATGTTGAAAATACCTTGTGTACATCTAAGAAGCACTCTATTCATGTAAACAAGCACATCTACACTTCCTTGGAATTAGGAAACCATTGAATTTCATTAAACAACGAGTATCTAATGATCATTAGCATTTCTTACATGTATTTTCGGCTTAATCACTCATTAATTTGTGCTTCTCTTGATTTACTACTAACAAGGCCGGACTCTCGGTTGTAATCACTCATTCTCACTTAATTATGTTCACAATACCTTGTGTACATCTAAGAAGCACTCTATTCATGTAAACGAGCGCATCTACACTTCCTTGGAATTAGGAAACCATTGAATTTCATTAAACAACGAGTATCTAATGATCATTAGCATTTCTTACATGTATTTTCGGCTTAATCACTCATTAATGTGTGCTTCACTTGATTTCCTACCACAAAGGCTGGACTCTTTCTTGTACTCACTCATTCTCACTTAATTATCTTGAAAATACCTTGTGCACATCTAAGAAGCACTCTATTCATGTAAACAAGCACATCTACACTTCCTTGGAATTAGGAAACCATTGAATTTCATTAAACAACGAGTATCTAATGATCATTAGCATTTCTTACATGTATTTTCGGCTTAATCACTCATTAATGTGTGCTTCTCTTGATTTCCTACCAACAAGGCTGGACACTTTCTTGTAATCACTCATTCTCACTTAATTATGTTGAAAATACCTTGTGTAGATCTAACAAGCACTCTATTCATGTAAACAAGCACATCTACACTTCCTTGGAATTAGGAAACCATTGAATTTCATTAAACAACGAGTATCTAATGATCATTAGCATTTCTTACATGTATTTTCTGCTTAATCACTCATTAATGTGTGCTTCTCTTGATTTCCTACCAACAAAGCAGCACTCTTTGTTTTACTGACTCATTCTCACTTAATTATGTTGAAAATACCTTCTGTACATCTAAGAAGCACACTATTCATGTAAACAAGCACATCTACACTTCCTTGGAATTAGGAAACCATTGAATTTCATTAAACAACGACTATCTAATGATCATTTGCATTTATTACATGTATTTTCGGCTTAATCACTCATTAATGTGTGCTTCTCTTGATTTCCTACCAACAAGGCTGGACTCTTTCCTCTAATCACTCATTCTCACTGAATTATGTTGAAAATACCTTGTGTACATCTAAGAAGCACTCTATTCATGTAAACAAGCACATCTACACTTCCATGGAATTAGGAAACCATTGAATTTCATTAAACAACGAGTATCTAACGATCATTAGTATTTCTTGCATGTATTTTCAGCTTAATCTCTCATTAATGTGTGTTTCTCTTGATTTCCGTCTAACAAGGCTCCACTTTTTGTTGTAATGACTCATTCTCACTTAATTATGTCCAAAAATACCTTGTCTACAAATAAGAAGCACTCTATTGATGTAAACAAGCACATCTACACTTACTTTGAATTAGGAAACCAGTGAATTTCATTAAACAACGAGTATCTAATGATCATTAGCATTTTTTACATGTATTTACAGCTTAATCACTCATTAATGTGTGCTTCTCTTGATTTCCTACTAAGAAGGCTGGACTCTTTGTTGCAATCCCTCATTCTCACATAATTAAGTTCACAATACCTTGTGTACATCTACGATGCACTCTATTCATGTAAACAACACATCTACACTTCCTTGGAAATAGGAAACCATTGAATTTCATTAAACAACGAGTATCTCCTGATCATTAGCATTTCTTACATGTATTTTCAGCTTAATCACTCATTAATGTGTGCTTCTCTTGGTTTCCTACTAACAAGGCCGCACTCTTTGTAGTAATCACTCATTCTCACTCAATTATGTTCAAAATACCTTGTGTACATCTAAGAAGCACTCTATTCATGTAAAGAAGCACATGTACACTTCCTTGGTATTAGGAAACCATTGAATTTCATTATACAACGAATATCTAATGATCATTAGCATTTCTTACATGTATTTTCAGCTTAATCACTCATTAATGTGTGCTTCTCTTGATTTCCTTCTAAAAAGGCTCCACTTTTTGTTGTAATGACTCATTCTCACTTAATTATGTTCAAAATACATTTTCTACAAATAAGAAGCACTCTATTCATGCGAACAAGCACATCTACACTTCCTTGGAATTAGGAAACCATTGAATTTCATTAAACAACGAGTATCTAATGGTCATCGGGATTTCTTACATTTATTTTCAGCTTAATCACTCATTAATGTGTGGTTCGCTTGATTTCCTACCAACAAGGCTGGACACTTTCTTGTAATCACTCAGTAATGTGTGCTTTTCTTGATTTCCTTCTAACAAGGCTCCACTTTTTGTTGTAATGACTCATTCTCACTTCATTATGTTCAAAATACCTTGTCTACAAATAAGAAGCACTTTATTCATGTAAACAAGCACATCTACACTTCCTTGGAATTAGGAAACCATTGAATTTCATTAAACAACGAGTATCGAATGATAATTAGCATTTCTTACATGTATTTTCAGCTTAATCACCCATTAATGTGTGCTTCTCTTGATTTCCTTCTAACAAGGCTGGACTCTTTGTTGTAATCACTCATTCTCACTAAATTATGTTCAAAATACCCTGTGTACATATAAGAAGCACTCTATTCAAGTAAACAGGCACATCTACACTTCCTTGGAATTAGGAAACCATTGAATTCCATTAAACAACGAGTATCAAATGGTCATTACCATTTCTTGCATGTATTTTCAGCTTAATCACTCATTAATGTGTGTTTCTCCTGATTTCCTTCTAACAAGGCTCCACTTTTTGTTGTAGTGACTCATTCTCACTTAATTTTGTCCAAAATACCTTGTCTACAAATAAGAAGCACTCTATTCATGTAAACAAGCACATCTACACTTCCTTGGAATTAGGAAACCATTGAATTTCATGAAACAACGAGTATCTAATGATAATTAGCATTTCTTACATGTATTTTCAGCTTAATCACCCATTAATGTGTGCTTCTCTTGATTTCCTACTAACAAGGCTGGACTCTTTGTTGTAATCACTCATTCTCACTCAATTATGTTCAATATACCTTGTGTACATATAAGAAGCACTCTATTCAAGTAAACAAGCACATCTACACTTCCTTGGAATTAGGAAACCATTGAATTTCATTAAACAACGAGTATCAAATGGTCATTAGCATTTCTTACATGTATTTTCTGCTTAATCACTCATTAATGTGTTCTTCTCTTGATTTCCTACCAACAATCTAATGATCATTAGCATTTCTTACATGTATCTTCAGCTTAATCACTCATTAATGTGTGCTTCTCTGATTTCCTACCAACAAGCCTGGACTCCTTGTTGTAATCACTCATTCTCACTTAATTATGTTGAAAATACCTTGTCTACAAATAAGAAGCACCCTGTTCATGTAAACAAGCACATCTACACTTCCTTGGAATTAGGAAACCATTGAATTTCAATAAACAACGAGTATCTAATGGTCATTAGCCTTTCTTACACGTATCTTCAGCTTAATCACTCATTAATGTGTGCTTCTCTTGATTTCATACCAACAAGGCTGCACTCTTTGTTGTAATCACTCATTCTCACTTAATTATGTTGAAAATACCTTGTGTACATCTAAGAAGCACTCTATTCATGTAACACAAGCACATCTACACTGCCCTTGAAAGTGTAGGAAACCATTGAAATCTTCATGAAAAAACGAGTATCTAATGTATCCATTAGCATTCTTAGCATGATTTTCAGCCTTAGATCACCCATTAATGTTTGCTTCCCTTGATCTCTCCCTACTATCAAGTCTGGACTCTACTTGTTGTAATTCACTCATGTGCTCACTAATATGTTGAAAATACCGTTGGACATCTTAATGAAGCAACTCTATCGATGTAAACAAGCACATCTACACTTCCTTGGAATTAGGAAACCATTGAATTTCATTAAACAACGAGTATCCTTGATTTCCTACCAACAAGGCTGGACACTTTCTTGTAATCACTCAGTAATGTGTGCTTTTTCGTGATTTCCTTCTAACAAGGCTCCACTTTTTGTTGTAATGACTCATTCTCACTTCATTATGTTCAAAATACCTTGTCTACAAATAAGAAGCACTTTATTCATGTAAACAAGCACATCTACACTTCCTTGGAATTAGGAAACCATTGAATTTCATTAAACAACGAGTATCGAATGATAATTAGCATTTCTTACATGTATTTTCAGCTTAATCACCATTAATGTGTGCTTCTCTTGATTTCCTTCTAACAAGGCTGGACTCTTTGTTGTAATCACTCATTCTCACTAATTATGTTCAAAATACCCTGTGTACATATAAGAAGCACTCTATTCAAGTAAACAGGCACATCTACACTTCCTTGGAATTAGGAAACCATTGAATTCCATTAAACAACGAGTATCAAATGGTCATTACCATTTCTTGCATGTATTTTCAGCTTAATCACTCATTAATGTGTGTTTCTCCTGATTTCCTTCTAACAAGGCTCCACTTTTGTTGTAGTGACTCATTCTCACTTAATTTTGTCCAAAATACCTTGTCTACAAATAAGAAGCACTCTATTCATGTAAACAAGCACATCTACACTTCCTTGGAATTAGGAAACCATTGAATTTCATGAAACAACGAGTATCTAATGATAATTAGCATTTCTTACATGTATTTTCAGCTTAATCACCCATTAATGTGTGCTTCTCTTGATTTCCTACTAACAAGGCTGGACTCTTTGTTGTAATCACTCATTCTCACTCAATTATGTTCAATATACCTTGTGTACATATAAGAAGCACTCTATTCAAGTAAACAAGCACATCTACACTTCCTTGGAATTAGGAAACCATTGAATTTCATTAAACAACGAGTATCAAATGGTCATTAGCATTTCTTACATGTATTTTCTGCTTAATCACTCATTAATGTGTTCTTCTCTTGATTTCCTACCAACAATCTAATGATCATTAGCATTTCTTACATGTATCTTCAGCTTAATCACTCATTAATGTGTGCTTCTCTTGATTTCCTACCAACAAGCCTGGACTCCTTGTTGTAATCACTCATTCTCACTTAATTATGTTGAAAATACCTTGTCTACAAATAAGAAGCACCCTGTTCATGTAAACAAGCACATCTACACTTCCTTGGAATTAGGAAACCATTGAATTTCAATAAACAACGAGTATCTAATGGTCATTAGCCTTTCTTACACGTATCTTCAGCTTAATCACTCATTAATGTGTGCTTCTCTTGATTTCCTACCAACAAGGCTGCACTCTTTGTTGTAATCACTCATTCTCACTTAATTATGTTGAAAATACCTTGTGTACATCTAAGAAGCACTCTATTCATGTAACACAAGCACATCTACACTTCCTTGAAATTAGGAAACCATTGAATTTCATGAAAAAACGAGTATCTAATAATCATTAGCATTTCTTACATGTATTTTCAGCTTAATCACCCATTAATGTGTGCTTCTCTTGATTTCCTACTATCAAGGCTGGACACTTTGTTGTAATCACTCATTCTCACTTAATTATGTTGAAAATACCTTGTGTACATCTAAGAAGCACTCTATTCATGTAAACAAGCACATCTACACTTCCTTGCAATTAGGAAACCATTGAATTTCATTAAAGAACGAGTATCTAATGATCATTAGCATTTCTTACTTGTATTTTCGGCTTAATCACTCATTAATGTGTGCTTCTCTTGATTTCCTAGTAACAAGGCTGGACTCTTTGTTGTAATCACTCATTCTCACTTAATTATGTTCAAAATACCTTGTGTACATCTAAGAAGCACTCTATTCATGTAAACAAGCACATCTACACTTCCTTGAAATTAGGAAACCATTGAAATTTCATTAAAAAACGAGTATCTAATGATCATTAGCATTTCTTACATGTATTTCAGCTTAATCACCCATTAATGTGTGCTTCCCTTGATTTCCTACTATCAAGTCTGGACACTTTGTTGTAATCACTCATTCTCACTTAATTATGTTGAAAATACCTTGTGTACATCTAAGAAGCACTCTATTCATGTAAACAAGCACATCTACACTTCCTTGCAATTAGGAAACCATTGAATTTCATTAAAGAACGAGTATCTAACGATCATTAGCATTTCTTACTTGTATTTTCGGCTTAATCACTCATTAATGTGTGCTTCTCTTGATTTCCTAGTAACAAGGCTGGACTCTTCGTTGTAATCACCATTCTCACTTAATTATGTTCAAAATACCTTGGTACATCTAAGAAGCACTCTATTCATGTAAACAAGCACATCTACACTTCCTTGGAATTAGGAAACCATTGAATTTCATTAAACAACGAGTATCTAATGATCATTAGCATTTCTTACATCTATTTTCGGCTTAATCACTCATTAATGTGTGCTTCTCTTGATTTCCTACCAACAAGGCTGGACACTTTGTTGTAATCACTCATTCTCACTTAATTATGTTCAAAATACCTTGTGTACATCTAAGAAGCACTCTATTCATGTAAACAAGCACATCTACACTTCCTTGAAATTAGGAAACCATTGAATTTCATTAAAAAACGAGTATCTAATGATCATTAGCATTTCTTACATGTATTTTCAGCTTAATCACCCATTAATGTGTGCTTCCTTGATTTCCTACTATCAAGTCTGCACACTTTGTTGTAATCACTCATTCTCACTTAATTATGTTGAAAATACCTTGTGTACATCTAAGAAGCACTCTATTCATGTAAACAAGCACATCTACACTTCCTGCAATTAGGAAACCATTGAATTTCATTAAAGAACGAGTATCTAACGATCATTAGCATTTCTTACTTGTATTTTCGGCTTAATCACTCATTAATGTGTGCTTCTCTTGATTTCCTAGTAACAAGGCTGGACTCTTTGTTGTAATCACTCATTCTCACTTAATTATGTTCAAAATACCTTGTGTACATCTAAGAAGCACTCTATTCATGTAAACAAGCACATCTACACTTCCTTGGAATTAGGAAACCATTGAATTTCATTAAACAACGAGTATCTAATGATCATTAGCATTTCTTACATGTATTTTCAGCTTAATCACTCATTAATGTGTGCTTCTCTTGATTTCCTACCAACAAGGCTGGACTCTTTGTTGTAATCACTCATTCTCACTTAATTATGTTCAAAATACCTTGTGTACATCTAAGAAGCACTCTATTCATGTAAACAAGCACATCTACACTTCCTTGGAAATTAGGAAACCATTGAATTTCATTAAAAACGAGTATCTAATGATCATTAGCATTTCTTACATGTATTTTCAGCTTAATCACCCATTAATGTGTGCTTCTCTTGATTTCCTACTATCAAGTCTGGACTCTTTGTTGTAATCACTCATTCTCACTTAATTATGTTGAAAATACCTTGTGTACATCTAAGAAGCACTCTATTCATGTAAACAAGCACATCTACACTTCCTTGAATTAGGAAACCATTGAATTTCATTAAACAACGAGTATCTAATGATCATTAGCATTTCTTACATGTATTTTCAGCTTAATCACTCATTAATGTGTGCTTCTCTTGATTTCCTACCAACAAGGCTGCACTCTTTGTTGTAATCACTCATTCTCACTTAATTATGTTGAAAATACCTTGTGTACATCTAAGAAGCACTCTATTCATGTAAACAAGCACATCTACACTTCCTTGGAATTAGGAAACCATTGAATTTCATTAAACAACGAGTATCTAATGATCATTAGCATTTCTTACATGTATCTTCAGCTTAATCACTCATTAATGTGTGCTTCTCTTGATTTCCTACAACAAGGCTGCACTCTTTGTTGTAATCACTCATTCTCACTTAATTATGTTGAAAATACCTTGTGTACATCTAAGAAGCACTCTATTCATGTAAACAAGCACATCTACACTTCCTTGGAATTAGGAAACCATTGAATTTCATTAAACAACGAGTATCTAATGATCATTAGCATTTCTTACATGTATTTTCAGCTTAATCACCCATTAATGTGTGCTTCTCTTGATTTCCTACTAACAAGGCTGGACTCTTTGTTGTAATCACTCATTCTCACTTAATTATGTTGAAAATACCTTGTGTACATCTAAGAAGCACTCTATTCATGTAAACAAGCACATCTACACTTCCTTGGAATTAGGAAACCATTGAATTTCATTAAACAACGAGTATCTAATGATCATTAGCATTTCTTACATGTATCTTCAGCTTAATCACTCATTAATGTGTGCTTCTCTTGATTTCCTACTAACAAGGCTGGACTCTTTGTTGTAATCACTCATTCTCACTTAATTATGTTCAAAATACCTTGTGTACATCTAAGAAGCACTCTATTCATGTAAACAAGCACATCTACACTTCCTTGGAATTAGGAAACCATTGAATTTCATTAAACAACGAGTATCTAATGATCATTAGCATTTCTTACATGTATTTTCAGCTTAATCACTCATTAATGTGTGCTTCTCTTGATTTCCTACTAACAAGGCTGGACACTTTGTTGTAATCACTCATTCTCACTTAATTATGTTGAAAATACCTTGTGTACATCTAAGAAGCACTCTATTCATGTAAACAAGCACATCTACACTTCCTTGGAATTAGGAAACCATTGAATTTCATTAAACAACGAGTATCTAATGATCATTAGCATTTCTTACATGTATTTTCAGCTTAATCACTCATTAATGTGTGCTTCTCTTGATTTCCTACTAACAAGGCTGGACTCTTTGTTGTAATCACTCATTCTCACTTAATTATGTTCAAAATACCTTGTGTACATCTAAGAAGCACTCTATTCATGTAAACAAGCACATCTACACTTCCTTGGAATTAGGAAACCATTGAATTTCATTAAACAACGAGTATCTAATGATCATTAGCATTTCTTACATGTATCTTCAGCTTAATCACTCATTAATGTGTCTTCTCTTGATTTCCTACTAAACAAGGCTGGACTCTTGTTGTAATCACTCATTCTCACTTAATTATGTCAAAATACCTTGTGTACATCTAAGAAGCACTCTATTCATGTAAACAAGCACATCTACACTTCCTTGGAATTAGGAAACCATTGAATTTCATTAAACAACGAGTATCTAAATGATCATTAGCATTTCTTACATGTATTTCAGCTTAATCATCATTAATGTGTGCTTCTCTTGATTCCTACTAACAAGGCTGGACTCTTTGTTGTAATCACTCATTCTCACTTAATTATGTTGAAATACCTTGTGTAACATCTAAGAAGCACTCTATTCATGTAAACAAGCACATCTACACTTCCTTGGAATTAGGAAACCATTGAATTTCATTAAACAACGAGTATCTAATGATCATTAGCATTTCTTACATGTATTTTCAGCTTAACTTAATCACTCATTAATGTGTGCTTCTCTTGATTTCCTACCAACAAGGCTGCACTCTTTGTTGTAATCACTCATTCTCACTTAATTATGTTGAAAATACCTTGTGTACATCTAAGAAGCACTCTATTCATGTAAACAAGCACATCTAGACTTCCTTGAAATTAGGAAACCATTGAATTCATTAAACAACGAGTATCTAATGATCATTAGCATTTCTTACATGTATTTTCAGCTTAATCAGCCATTAATGTTTGCGTCCCTTGATTTCCTACTATCAAGTCTGGACACTTTGTTGTAATCACTCATTCTCACTTAATTATGTTGAAAATACCTTGTGTACATCTAAGAAGCACTCTATTCATGTAAACAAGCACATCTACACTTCCTTGGAATTAGGAAACCATTGAATTTCATTAAAGAACGAGTATCTAACGATCATTAGCATTTCTTACTTGTCTTTTCGGCTTAATCACTCATTAATGTGTGCTTCTCTTGATTTCCTACTAACAAGGCTGGACTCTTTGTTGTAATCACTCATTCTCACTTAATTATGTTCAAAATACCTTGTGTACATCTAAGAAGCACTCTATTCATGTAAACAAGCACATCTACACTTCCTTGGAATTAGGAAACCATTGAATTTCATTAAACAACGAGTATCTAATGATCATTAGCATTTCTTACATGTATTTTCGGCTTAATCACTCATTAATGTGTGCTTCTCTTGATTTCCTACCAACAAGGCTGGACACTTTGTTGTAATCACTCATTCTCACTTAATTATGTTCAAAATACCTTGTGTACATCTAAGAAGCACTCTATTCATGTAAACAAGCACATCTACACTTCCTTGGAATTAGGAAACCATTGAATTTCATTAAACAACGAGTATCTAATGATCATTAGCATTTCTTACATGTATTTTCAGCTTAATCACTCATTAATGTGTGCTTCCTTGATTTCCTACTAACAAGTCTGCACACTTTGTTGTAATCACTCATTCTCACTTAATTATGTTGAAAATACCTTGTGTACATCTAAGAAGCACTCTATTCATGTAAACAAGCACATCTACACTTCCTTGGAATTAGGAAACCATTGAATTTCATTAAACAACGAGTATCTAATGATCATTAGCATTTCTTACATGTATTTTCAGCTTAATCACTCATTAATGTGTGCTTCTCTTGATTTCCTACTAACAAGGCTGGACTCTTTGTTGTAATCACTCATTCTCACTTAATTATGTTGAAAATACCTTGTGTACATCTAAGAAGCACTCTATTCATGTAAACAAGCACATCTACACTTCCTTGGAATTAGGAAACCATTGAATTTCATTAAACAACGAGTATCTAATGATCATTAGCATTTCTTACATGTATTTTCAGCTTAATCACTCATTAATGTGTGCTTCTCTTGATTTCCTACTAACAAGGCTGGACTCTTTGTTGTAATCACTCATTCTCACTTAATTATGTTCAAAATACCTTGTGTACATCTAAGAAGCACTCTATTCATGTAAACAAGCACATCTACACTTCCTTGGAATTAGGAAACCATTGAATTTCATTAAACAACGAGTATCTAATGATCATTAGCATTTCTTACATGTATTTTCAGCTTAATCACTCATTAATGTGTGCTTCTCTTGATTTCCTACTAACAAGGCTGGACTCTTTGTTGTAATCACTCATTCTCACTTAATTATGTTGAAAATACCTTGTGTACATCTAAGAAGCACTCTATTCATGTAAACAAGCACATCTACACTTCCTTGGAATTAGGAAACCATTGAATTTCATTAAACAACGAGTATCTAATGATCATTAGCATTTCTTACATGTATTTTCAGCTTAATCACTCATTAATGTGTGCTTCTCTTGATTTCCTACTAACAAGGCTGGACTCTTTGTTGTAATCACTCATTCTCACTTAATTATGTTCAAAATACCTTGTGTACATCTAAGAAGCACTCTATTCATGTAAACAAGCACATCTACACTTCCTTGGAATTAGGAAACCATTGAATTTCATTAAACAACGAGTATCTAATGATCATTAGCATTTCTTACATGTATTTTCAGCTTAATCACTCATTAATGTGTGCTTCTCTTGATTTCCTACTAACAAGGCTGGACTCTTTGTTGTAATCACTCATTCTCACTTAATTATGTTGAAAATACCTTGTGTACATCTAAGAAGCACTCTATTCATGTAAACAAGCACATCTACACTTCCTTGGAATTAGGAAACCATTGAATTTCATTAAACAACGAGTATCTAATGATCATTAGCATTTCTTACATGTATTTTCAGCTTAATCACTCATTAATGTGTGCTTCTCTTGATTTCCTACTAACAAGGCTGGACTCTTTGTTGTAATCACTCATTCTCACTTAATTATGTTGAAAATACCTTGTGTACATCTAAGAAGCACTCTATTCATGTAAACAAGCACATCTACACTTCCTTGGAATTAGGAAACCATTGAATTTCATTAAACAACGAGTATCTAATGATCATTAGCATTTCTTACATGTATTTTCAGCTTAATCACTCATTAATGTGTGCTTCTCTTGATTTCCTACTAACAAGGCTGGACTCTTTGTTGTAATCACTCATTCTCACTTAATTATGTTGAAAATACCTTGTGTACATCTAAGAAGCACTCTATTCATGTAAACAAGCACATCTACACTTCCTTGGAATTAGGAAACCATTGAATTTCATTAAACAACGAGTATCTAATGATCATTAGCATTTCTTACATGTATTTTCAGCTTAATCACTCATTAATGTGTGCTTCTCTTGATTTCCTACTAACAAGGCTGGACTCTTTGTTGTAATCACTCATTCTCACTTAATTATGTTCAAAATACCTTGTGTACATCTAAGAAGCACTCTATTCATGTAAACAAGCACATCTACACTTCCTTGGAATTAGGAAACCATTGAATTTCATTAAACAACGAGTATCTAATGATCATTAGCATTTCTTACATGTATTTTCAGCTTAATCACTCATTAATGTGTGCTTCTCTTGATTTCCTACTAACAAGGCTGGACTCTTTGTTGTAATCACTCATTCTCACTTAATTATGTTGAAAATACCTTGTGTACATCTAAGAAGCACTCTATTCATGTAAACAAGCACATCTACACTTCCTTGGAATTAGGAAACCATTGAATTTCATTAAACAACGAGTATCTAATGATCATTAGCATTTCTTACATGTATTTTCAGCTTAATCACTCATTAATGTGTGCTTCTCTTGATTTCCTACTAACAAGGCTGGACTCTTTGTTGTAATCACTCATTCTCACTTAATTATGTTGAAAATACCTTGTGTACATCTAAGAAGCACTCTATTCATGTAAACAAGCACATCTACACTTCCTTGGAATTAGGAAACCATTGAATTTCATTAAACAACGAGTATCTAATGATCATTAGCATTTCTTACATGTATTTTCAGCTTAATCACTCATTAATGTGTGCTTCTCTTGATTTCCTACTAACAAGGCTGGACTCTTTGTTGTAATCACTCATTCTCACTTAATTATGTTGAAAATACCTTGTGTACATCTAAGAAGCACTCTATTCATGTAAACAAGCACATCTACACTTCCTTGGAATTAGGAAACCATTGAATTTCATTAAACAACGAGTATCTAATGATCATTAGCATTTCTTACATGTATTTTCAGCTTAATCACTCATTAATGTGTGCTTCTCTTGATTTCCTACTAACAAGGCTGGACTCTTTGTTGTAATCACTCATTCTCACTTAATTATGTTGAAAATACCTTGTGTACATCTAAGAAGCACTCTATTCATGTAAACAAGCACATCTACACTTCCTTGGAATTAGGAAACCATTGAATTTCATTAAACAACGAGTATCTAATGATCATTAGCATTTCTTACATGTATTTTCAGCTTAATCACTCATTAATGTGTGCTTCTCTTGATTTCCTACTAACAAGGCTGGACTCTTTGTTGTAATCACTCATTCTCACTTAATTATGTTCAAAATACCTTGTGTACATCTAAGAAGCACTCTATTCATGTAAACAAGCACATCTACACTTCCTTGGAATTAGGAAACCATTGAATTTCATTAAACAACGAGTATCTAATGATCATTAGCATTTCTTACATGTATCTTCAGCTTAATCACTCATTAATGTGTGCTTCTCTTGATTTCCTACCAACAAGCCTGGACTCTTTGTTGTAATCACTCATTCTCACTTAATTATGTTCAAAATACCTTGTCTACAAATAAGAAGCACTCTATTCATGTAAACAAGCACATCTACACTTCCTTGGAATTAGGAAACCATTGAATTTCATTAAACAACGAGTATCTAATGATCATTAGCATTTCTTACATGTATTTTCAGCTTAATCACTCATTAATGTGTGCTTCTCTTGATTTCCTACTAACAAGGCTGGACTCTTTGTTGTAATCACTCATTCTCACTTAATTATGTTCAAAATACCTTGTGTACATCTAAGAAGCACTCTATTCATGTAAACAAGCACATCTACACTTCCTTGGAATTAGGAAACCATTGAATTTCATTAAACAACGAGTATCTAATGATCATTAGCATTTCTTACATGTATTTCAGCTTAATCACTCATTAATGTGTGCTTCTCTTGATTTCCTACTAACAAGGCTGGACTCTTTGTTGTAATCACTCATTCTCACTTAATTATGTTGAAAATACCTTGTGTACATCTAAGAAGCACTCTATTCATGTAAACAAGCACATCTACACTTCCTTGGAATTAGGAAACCATTGAATTTCATTAAACAACGAGTATCTAATGATCATTAGCATTTCTTACATGTATTTTCAGCTTAATCACTCATTAATGTGTGCTTCTCTTGATTTCCTACCAACAAGGCTGGACTCTTTGTTGTAATCACTCATTCTCACTTAATTATGTTGAAAATACCTTGTGTACATCTAAGAAGCACTCTATTCATGTAAACAAGCACATCTACACTTCCTTGGAATTAGGAAACCATTGAATTTCATTAAACAACGAGTATCTAATGATCATTAGCATTTCTTACATGTATTTTCAGCTTAATCACTCATTAATGTGTGCTTCTCTTGATTTCCTACTAACAAGGCTGGACTCTTTGTTGTAATCACTCATTCTCACTTAATTATGTTGAAAATACCTTGTGTACATCTAAGAAGCACTCTATTCATGTAAACAAGCACATCTACACTTCCTTGGAATTAGGAAACCATTGAATTTCATTAAACAACGAGTATCTAATGATCATTAGCATTTCTTACATGTATTTTCAGCTTAATCACTCATTAATGTGTGCTTCTCTTGATTTCCTACCAACAAGGCTGGACTCTTTGTTGTAATCACTCATTCTCACTTAATTATGTTCAAAATACCTTGTGTACATCTAAGAAGCACTCTATTCATGTAAACAAGCACATCTACACTTCCTTGGAATTAGGAAACCATTGAATTTCATTAAACAACGAGTATCTAATGATCATTAGCATTTCTTACATGTATTTTCAGCTTAATCACTCATTAATGTGTGCTTCTCTTGATTTCCTACTAACAAGGCTGGACTCTTTGTTGTAATCACTCATTCTCACTTAATTATGTTGAAAATACCTTGTGTACATCTAAGAAGCACTCTATTCATGTAAACAAGCACATCTACACTTCCTTGGAATTAGGAAACCATTGAATTTCATTAAACAACGAGTATCTAATGATCATTAGCATTTCTTACATGTATTTTCAGCTTAATCACTCATTAATGTGTGCTTCTCTTGATTTCCTACTAACAAGGCTGGACTCTTTGTTGTAATCACTCATTCTCACTTAATTATGTTGAAAATACCTTGTGTACATCTAAGAAGCACTCTATTCATGTAAACAAGCACATCTACACTTCCTTGGAATTAGGAAACCATTGAATTTCATTAAACAACGAGTATCTAATGATCATTAGCATTTCTTACATGTATTTTCAGCTTAATCACTCATTAATGTGTGCTTCTCTTGATTTCCTACCAACAAGGCTGCACTCTTTGTTGTAATCACTCATTCTCACTTAATTATGTTGAAAATACCTTGTGTACATCTAAGAAGCACTCTATTCATGTAAACAAGCACATCTACACTTCCTTGGAATTAGGAAACCATTGAATTTCATTAAACAACGAGTATCTAATGATCATTAGCATTTCTTACATGTATTTTCAGCTTAATCACTCATTAATGTGTGCTTCTCTTGATTTCCTACTAACAAGGCTGGACTCTTTGTTGTAATCACTCATTCTCACTTAATTATGTTGAAAATACCTTGTGTACATCTAAGAAGCACTCTATTCATGTAAACAAGCACATCTACACTTCCTTGGAATTAGGAAACCATTGAATTTCATTAAACAACGAGTATCTAATGATCATTAGCATTTCTTACATGTATTTCAGCTTAATCACTCATTAATGTGTGCTTCTCTTGATTTCCTACTAACAAGGCTGGACTCTTTGTTGTAATCACTCATTCTCACTTAATTATGTTGAAAATACCTTGTGTACATCTAAGAAGCACTCTATTCATGTAAACAAGCACATCTACACTTCCTTGGAATTAGGAAACCATTGAATTTCATTAAACAACGAGTATCTAATGATCATTAGCATTTCTTACATGTATTTTCAGCTTAATCACTCATTAATGTGTGCTTCTCTTGATTTCCTACTAACAAGGCTGGACTCTTTGTTGTAATCACTCATTCTCACTTAATTATGTTGAAAATACCTTGTGTACATCTAAGAAGCACTCTATTCATGTAAACAAGCACATCTACACTTCCTTGGAATTAGGAAACCATTGAATTTCATTAAACAACGAGTATCTAATGATCATTAGCATTTCTTACATGTATTTTCAGCTTAATCACTCATTAATGTGTGCTTCTCTTGATTTCCTACCAACAAGGCTGGACTCTTTGTTGTAATCACTCATTCTCACTTAATTATGTTCAAAATACCTTGTGTACATCTAAGAAGCACTCTATTCATGTAAACAAGCACATCTACACTTCCTTGGAATTAGGAAACCATTGAATTTCATTAAACAACGAGTATCTAATGATCATTAGCATTTCTTACATGTATTTTCAGCTTAATCACTCATTAATGTGTGCTTCTCTTGATTTCCTACTAACAAGGCTGGACTCTTTGTTGTAATCACTCATTCTCACTTAATTATGTTCAAAATACCTTGTGTACATCTAAGAAGCACTCTATTCATGTAAACAAGCACATCTACACTTCCTTGGAATTAGGAAACCATTGAATTTCATTAAACAACGAGTATCTAATGATCATTAGCATTTCTTACATGTATTTTCAGCTTAATCACTCATTAATGTGTGCTTCTCTTGATTTCCTACTAACAAGGCTGGACTCTTTGTTGTAATCACTCATTCTCACTTAATTATGTTGAAAATACCTTGTGTACATCTAAGAAGCACTCTATTCATGTAAACAAGCACATCTACACTTCCTTGGAATTAGGAAACCATTGAATTTCATTAAACAACGAGTATCTAATGATCATTAGCATTTCTTACATGTATTTTCAGCTTAATCACTCATTAATGTGTGCTTCTCTTGATTTCCTACTAACAAGGCTGGACTCTTTGTTGTAATCACTCATTCTCACTTAATTATGTTCAAAATACCTTGTGTACATCTAAGAAGCACTCTATTCATGTAAACAAGCACATCTACACTTCCCTTGGAATTAGGAAACCATTGAATTTCATTAAACAACGAGTATCTAATGATCATTAGCATTTCTTACATGTATTTTCAGCTTAATCACTCATTAATGTGTGCTTCTCTTGATTTCCTACTAACAAGGCTGGACTCTTTGTTGTAATCACTCATTCTCACTTAATTATGTTGAAAATACCTTTGTACATCTAAGAAGCACTCTATTCATGTAAACAAGCACATCTACACTTCCTTGGAATTAGGAAACCATTGAATTTCATTAAACAACGAGTATCTAATGATCATTAGCATTTCTTACATCTATTTTCGGCTTAATCACTCATTAATGTGTGCTTCTCTTGATTTCCTACCAACAAGGCTGGACTCTTTGTTGTAATCACTCATTCTCACTTAATTATGTTGAAAATACCTTGTGTACTTCTAAGAAGCGCTCTATTCATGTAAACAAGCACATCTACACTTCCTTGGAATTAGGAAACCATTTAATTTCATTAAACAACGAGTATCTAATGGTCATTGGCATTTCTTACATGTATTCTCACTTAATTATGTTCAAAATACCTTGTCTACAAATAAGAAGCACCCTATTCATGTAAACAAGCACATCTACACTTCCTTGGAATTAGGAAACCATTGAATTTCATTAAACAACGGGTATCTAATGATCATTAGCATTTCTTACATGTATCTTCAGCTTAATCACTCATTAATGTGTGCTTCTCTTGATTTCCTACCAACAAGCCTGGACTCCTTGTTGTAATCACTCATTCTCACTTAATTATGTTGAAAATACCTTGTCTACAAATAAGAAGCACCCTGTTCATGTAAACAAGCACATCTACACTTCCTTGCAATTAGGAAACCATTGAATTTCAATAAACAACGAGTATCTAATGGTCATTAGCCTTTCTTACACGTATCTTCAGCTTAATCACTCATTAATGTGTGCTTCTCTTGATTTCCTACCAACAAGGCTGCACTCTTTGTTGTAATCACTCATTCTCACTTAATTATGTTGAAAATACCTTGTGTACATCTATGAAGCACTCTATTCATGTAACACAAGCACATCTACACTTCCTTGAAATTAGGAAACCATTGAATTTCATGAAAAAACGAGTATCTAATAATCATTAGCATTTCTTACATGTATTTTCAGCTTAATCACCCATTAATGTGTGCTTCTCTTGATTTCCTACTATCAGGTCTGGACACTTTGTTGTAATCACTCATTCTCACTTAATTATGTTGAAAATACCTTGTGTACATCTATGAAGCACTCTATTCATGTAAACAAGCACATCTACACTTCCTTGCAATTAGGAAACCATTGAATTTCATTAAACAACGAGTAGCTAATGATCATTAGCATTTCTTACTTGTATTTTCGGCTGAATCACTCATTAATGTGTGCTTCTCTTGATTTCCTAGTAACAAGGCTGGACACTTTGTTGTAATCACTCATTCTCACTTAATTATGTTCAAAATACCTTGTGTACATCTAAGAAGCACTCTATTCATGTAAACAAGCACATCTACACTTCCTTGGAATTAGGAAACCATTGAATTTCATTAAACAACGAGTATCTAATGATCATTAGCATTTCTTACATGTATTTTCAGCTTAATCACTCATTAATGTGTGCTTCTCTTGATTTCCTACTAACAAGGCTGGACTCTTTGTTGTAATCACTCATTCTCACTTAATTATGTTGAAAATACCTTGTGTACATCTAAGAAGCACTCTATTCATGTAAACAAGCACATCTACACTTCCTTGGAATTAGGAAACCATTGAATTTCATTAAACAACGAGTATCTAATGATCATTAGCATTTCTTACATGTATTTTCAGCTTAATCACTCATTAATGTGTGCTTCTCTTGATTTCCTACTAACAAGGCTGGACTCTTTGTTGTAATCACTCATTCTCACTTAATTATGTTCAAAATACCTTGTGTACATCTAAGAAGCACTCTATTCATGTAAACAAGCACATCTACACTTCCTTGGAATTAGGAAACCATTGAATTTCATTAAACAACGAGTATCTAATGATCATTAGCATTTCTTACATGTATTTTCGGCTTAATCACTCATTAATGTGTGCTTCTCTTGATTTCCTACTAACAAGGCTGGACTCTTTGTTGTAATCACTCATTCTCACTTAATTATGTTCAAAATACCTTGTGTACATCTAAGAAGCACTCTATTCATGTAAACAAGCACATCTACACTTCCTTGGAATTAGGAAACCATTGAATTTCATTAAACAACGAGTATCTAATGATCATTAGCATTTCTTACATGTATTTTCAGCTTAATCACTCATTAATGTGTGCTTCTCTTGATTTCCTACTAACAAGGCTGGACTCTTTGTTGTAATCACTCATTCTCACTTAATTATGTTGAAAATACCTTGTGTACATCTAAGAAGCACTCTATTCATGTAAACAAGCACATCTACACTTCCTTGGAATTAGGAAACCATTGAATTTCATTAAACAACGAGTATCTAATGATCATTAGCATTTCTTACATGTATTTTCAGCTTAATCACTCATTAATGTGTGCTTCTCTTGATTTCCTACTAACAAGGCTGGACTCTTTGTTGTAATCACTCATTCTCACTTAATTATGTTCAAAATACCTTGTGTACATCTAAGAAGCACTCTATTCATGTAAACAAGCACATCTACACTTCCTTGGAATTAGGAAACCATTGAATTTCATTAAACAACGAGTATCTAATGATCATTAGCATTTCTTACATGTATTTTCAGCTTAATCACTCATTAATGTGTGCTTCTCTTGATTTCCTACTAACAAGGCTGGACTCTTTGTTGTAATCACTCATTCTCACTTAATTATGTTCAAAATACCTTGTGTACATCTAAGAAGCACTCTATTCATGTAAACAAGCACATCTACACTTCCTTGGAATTAGGAAACCATTGAATTTCATTAAACAACGAGTATCTAATGATCATTAGCATTTCTTACATGTATTTTCAGCTTAATCACTCATTAATGTGTGCTTCTCTTGATTTCCTACTAACAAGGCTGGACTCTTTGTTGTAATCACTCATTCTCACTTAATTATGTTGAAAATACCTTGTGTACATCTAAGAAGCACTCTATTCATGTAAACAAGCACATCTACACTTCCTTGGAATTAGGAAACCATTGAATTTCATTAAACAACGAGTATCTAATGATCATTAGCATTTCTTACATGTATTTTCAGCTTAATCACTCATTAATGTGTGCTTCTCTTGATTTCCTACTAACAAGGCTGGACTCTTTGTTGTAATCACTCATTCTCACTTAATTATGTTCAAAATACCTTGTGTACATCTAAGAAGCACTCTATTCATGTAAACAAGCACATCTACACTTCCTTGGAATTAGGAAACCATTGAATTTCATTAAACAACGAGTATCTAATGATCATTAGCATTTCTTACATGTATTTTCAGCTTAATCACTCATTAATGTGTGCTTCTCTTGATTTCCTACTAACAAGGCTGGACTCTTTGTTGTAATCACTCATTCTCACTTAATTATGTTCAAAATACCTTGTGTACATCTAAGAAGCACTCTATTCATGTAAACAAGCACATCTACACTTCCTTGGAATTAGGAAACCATTGAATTTCATTAAACAACGAGTATCTAATGATCATTAGCATTTCTTACATGTATTTTCAGCTTAATCACTCATTAATGTGTGCTTCTCTTGATTTCCTACTAACAAGGCTGGACTCTTTGTTGTAATCACTCATTCTCACTTAATTATGTTCAAAATACCTTGTGTACATCTAAGAAGCACTCTATTCATGTAAACAAGCACATCTACACTTCCTTGGAATTAGGAAACCATTGAATTTCATTAAACAACGAGTATCTAATGATCATTAGCATTTCTTACATGTATTTTCAGCTTAATCACTCATTAATGTGTGCTTCTCTTGATTTCCTACTAACAAGGCTGGACTCTTTGTTGTAATCACTCATTCTCACTTAATTATGTTGAAAATACCTTGTGTACATCTAAGAAGCACTCTATTCATGTAAACAAGCACATCTACACTTCCTTGGAATTAGGAAACCATTGAATTTCATTAAACAACGAGTATCTAATGATCATTAGCATTTCTTACATGTATTTTCAGCTTAATCACTCATTAATGTGTGCTTCTCTTGATTTCCTACTAACAAGGCTGGACTCTTTGTTGTAATCACTCATTCTCACTTAATTATGTTCAAAATACCTTGTGTACATCTAAGAAGCACTCTATTCATGTAAACAAGCACATCTACACTTCCTTGGAATTAGGAAACCATTGAATTTCATTAAACAACGAGTATCTAATGATCATTAGCATTTCTTACATGTATTTTCAGCTTAATCACTCATTAATGTGTGCTTCTCTTGATTTCCTACTAACAAGGCTGGACTCTTTGTTGTAATCACTCATTCTCACTTAATTATGTTCAAAATACCTTGTGTACATCTAAGAAGCACTCTATTCATGTAAACAAGCACATCTACACTTCCTTGGAATTAGGAAACCATTGAATTTCATTAAACAACGAGTATCTAATGATCATTAGCATTTCTTACATGTATTTTCAGCTTAATCACTCATTAATGTGTGCTTCTCTTGATTTCCTACTAACAAGGCTGGACTCTTGTTGTAATCACTCATTCTCACTTAATTATGTTGAAAATACCTTGTGTACATCTAAGAAGCACTCTATTCATGTAAACAAGCACATCTACACTTCCTTGGAATTAGGAAACCATTGAATTTCATTAAACAACGAGTATCTAATGATCATTAGCATTTCTTACATGTATTTTCAGCTTAATCACTCATTAATGTGTGCTTCTCTTGATTTCCTACTAACAAGGCTGGACTCTTTGTTGTAATCACTCATTCTCACTTAATTATGTTCAAAATACCTTTTGTGTACATCTAAGAGCACTCTATTCATGTAAACAAGCACATCTACACTTCCTTGGAATTAGGAAACCATTGAATTTCATTAAACAACGAGTATCTAATGATCATTAGCATTTCTACATGTATTTTCAGCTTAATCACTCATTAATGTGTGCTTCTCTTGATTTTCCTTCTA
>JAIRCJ010000111.1:313509-479390 GCA_020883675.1 Bruguiera gymnorhiza
TTTAATAACACAAACCCTAGACCCAATATTCGAAGGAACACGAACCTAGGGTATTCAAGATGGATATGGACGCCACACTCCAGAAGAGGAAGGAATTGGGAGTGATAAGTCGGTTTGGAACGCCACAAGAAGAAACCTCTTGATAAGTTCTTTAGTTCTTAAAAGAACCGAAGGAGAAACCCTTGCTTTCTATTTCACTGAAAGTTGTATGATTTCTTGATTGTCTGATTTCCAAAGCTTATAAGGGGTGCCTATTTATAGGCTAAGATAGCAATCCTAAAGAGGCATAAATTCCTAGTTAGGACAATTCCTTATTTAGGCGGAATTCCTATCTAGGTACAAATTCTTATATGGAAATAAGCTCCTAATTTGGAGTTACTATTATTATTAGTCCTAACACTTTAATTACTCTAATGATATTAATAAGGCCTGGACTCTCTTCCAAGTTTAAATTCGCACCATTTGAAGTTGGGTTGGCCTGAGCATCCTGAATCAGCCCATTTAGTGCTTCTTTAATCTTTCTGGCCCTAGCTCGTGTTATTGGGTCTTCTGGAATATGCAATGGACCTCTTGCATCCATTGAAGCCCTAGCTCGTGTTATTGGGCCTTCTAGAATGTGCAATGGACCTCTTGCATCAATTGAATCTCTAACTTGTGTTATTGGGCCTTCTGGAATGTGTAATGGACTTTTTGCATCCTTTGAGGCCTTCCACCCTTCATGTCTATGGTTCTCATCATCTTACATGTATTTTCAGCTTAATCACTCATTAATGTGTGCTTCTCTTGATTTCCTACCAACAAGGCTGGACTCTTTGTTGTAATCACCCATTCTCACTTAATTATGTTGAAAATACCTTGCGTACATCTAAGAAGCACTCTATTCATGGAGACAAGCACATCTACACTTCCTTGGAATTAGGAAACCATTGAATTTCATTAAAAAACGAGTATCTAATGATCATTAGCATTTCTTACAAGTATCTTCAGCTTAATGACCCATTAATGTGTGCTTCTCTTGATTTCCTACTATCAAGTCTGGACTCTTTGTTGTAATCACTCATTCTCACTTAATTATGTTGAAAATACCTTGTGTACATCTAAGAAGCACTCTATTCATGTAAACAAGCACATCTACACTTCCTTGGATTTAGGAAACCATTGAATTTCATTAAAAAACGACTATCTAATGATCATTAGCATTTCTTACATGTATTTTCAGCTTCATCACCCATTAATGTGTGCTTCCCTTGATTTCCTACTATCAAGTCTGGACACTTTGTTGTAATCACTCATTCTCACTTAATTATGTTGAAAATACATTGTGTACATCTAAGAAGCACTCTATTCATGTAAACAAGCGCATCTACACTTCCCTGCAATTAGGAAACCATTGAATTTCATTAAAGAACGAGTATCTAACGATCATTAGCATTTCTTACTTGTATTTTCGGCTTAATCACTCATTAATGTGTGCTTCTCTTGATTTCCTAGTAACAAGGCTGGACTCTTTGTTGTAATCACTCATTCTCACTTAATTATGTTCAAAATACCTTGTGTACATCTAAGAAGCACTCCATTCATGTAAACAAGCACATCTACACTTCCTTGGAATTAGGAAACCATTGAATTTCATTAAACAACCAGTATCTAATGGTCATTAGCATTTCTTACATGTATCTTCAGCTTAATCACTCATTAATGTGTGCTTCTCTAGATTTCCTACCAACAAGCCTGGACTCCTTGTTGTAATCACTCATTCTCACTTAATTATGTTCAAAAGACCTTGTCTACAAATAAGAAGCACCCTATTCATGTAAACAAGCACATCTACACTTCCTTGAAATTAGTAAACCATTGAATTTCATTAAAAAACGAGTATCTAATGATCATTAGCATTTCTTACATGTATTTTCAGCTTAATCACCCATTAATGTGTGCTTCTCTTGATTTCCTACTATCAAGTCTGGACTCTTTGTTGTAATCACTCATTCTCACTTAATTATGTTGAAAATACCTTGTGTACATCTAAGAAGCACTCTATTCATGTAAACAAGCACATCTACACTTCCTTGAAATTAGGAAACCATTCAATTTCAATAAACAACGAGTATCTAATGGTCATTAGCATTTCCTACATGTATCTTCAGTTTAATCACTCATTAATGTGTGCTTCTCTTGATTTCCTACCAACAAGGCTGCACTCATTGTTGTAATCACTCATTCTCACTTAATTATGTTGAAAATACCTTGTGTACATCTAAGAAGCACTCTATTCATGTAAAGAAGCACATCTACACTTCCTTGGAATTAGGAAACCATTGAATTTCATTAAAAACTAGTATCTAATGATCATTAGCATTTCTTTCATGTATCTTCAGCTTAATCACTCATTAATGTGTGCTTCTCTTGATTTCCTACCAACAAGCCTGCACTCTTTGTTGTAATCACTCATTCTCACTTAATTATGTTGAAAATACCTTGTGTACATCTAAGAAGCACTCTATTCATGTAAACAAGCACATCTACACTTCCTTGGAATTAGGAAACCATTGAATTTCATTAAAAAACGAGTATCTAATGATCATTAGCATTTCTTACAAGTATCTTCAGCTTAATGACCCATTAATGTGTGCTTCTCTTGATTTCCTACTATCAAGTCTGGACTCTTTGTTGTAATCACTCATTCTCACTTAATTATGTTGAAAATACCTTGTGTACATCTAAGAAGCACTCTATTCATGTAAACAAGCACATCTACAATTCCTTGGAATTAGGAAACTATTGAATTTCACTAAACAACGAGTATGTAATGATCATTAGCATTTCTTACATCTATTTTCGGCTTAATCACTCATTAATGTGTGCTTCTCTTGATTTCCTACCAACAAGCCTGGACTCCTTGTTGTAATCACTCATTCTCACTTAATTATGTTCAAAATACCTTGTCTACAAATAAGAAGCACCCTATTCATGTAAAGAAGCACATCTACACTTCCTTGGAATTAGGAAACCATCGAATTTCAATAAACAACGAGTATCTAATGATCATTAGCATTTCTTACATGTATTTTGGCTTAACCACTCATTAATGTGTGCTTCTCTTGATTTCCTTCTAACAAGGCTCCACTTTTTGTTGTAGTGACTCATTCTCACTTAATTATGTTGAAAATACCTTGTCTACAAATAAGAAGCACTCTATTCATTGAAACAAGCAGATCTACACTTCCTTGGAATTAGGAAACCATTGAATTTCATTAAACAACGAGTATCTTATGGTCATTAGCATTTCTTACATGTATCTTCAGCTTAATCACTCATTAATGAGTGCTTCTCTTGATTTCCTACCAACAAGCCTGCACTCTTTGTTGTAATCACTCATTCTCACTTAATTATGTTGAAAATACCTTGTGTACATCTAAGAAGCACTCTATTAATGTAAACAAGCACATCTACACTTACTTGGAATTAGGAAACCATTGAATTTCATTAAACACCGAGTATCTAATGGTCATTAGCATTTCTTACATGTATCTTCTGCTTAATCACTCATTCATGTGTGCTTCTCCTGATTTCCTACCAACAAGGCTGCACTCCTTGTTGTAATCACTCATTCTCACTTAATTATGTTGAAAATACCTTGTGTACATCTAGGAAGCACTCTCTTCATGTAAACAAGCATATCTACACTTCCTTGGAATTAGGAAACCATTGAATTTCATTAAACAACGAGTATCTAATGGTCATTAGCATCTCTTACATGTATCTTCAGCTTAATCACTCATTAATGTGTGCTTCTCTTGATTTCCTACCAACAAGCCTGCACTCTTTGTTGTAATCACTCATTCTCACTTAATTATGTTGAAAATACCTTGTGTACATCTAAGAAGCACTCTATTCATGTAAACAAGCACATCTACACTTCCTTGAAATTAGGAAACCACTGAATTTCATTAAAAAACGAGTATCTAATGATCATTAGCATTTCTTACAAGTATCTTCAGCTTAATCACCCATTAATGTGTGCTTCTCTTGATTTCCTACTATCAAGTCTGGACTCATTGTTGTAATCACTCGTTCTCACTTAATTATGTTGAAAATACCTTGTGTACATCTAAGAAGCACTCTATTCATGTAAACAAGCACATCTACACTACCTTGAAATTAGGAAACCATTGAATTTCATTAAAAAACGAGTATCTTATGATCATTAGCATTTCTTACATGTATTTTCAGCTTAATCACCCATTCATGTGTGCTTCCGTTGATTTCCTACTATGAAGTGTGGACACTTTGTTGTAATCACTCATTCTCACTTAATTATGTTGAAAATACCTTGTGTACATCTAAGAAGCACTCTATTCATCTAAACAAGCACATCTACACTTCCTTGCAATTACGAAGCCATTGAATTTCATTAAAGAACGAGTATCTAATGATCATTAGCATTTCTTACTTGTATTTTCGGCTTAATCACTCATTCGTGTGTGCTTCTCTTGATTTCCTACCAACAAGGCTGCACGCTTTGTTGTAATCACTCATTCTCACGTAATTATGTTCAAAATACCTTGTGTACATCTAAGAAGCACTCTATTCATGTAAACAAGCACATCTACACTTCCGTGGAATTAGGAAACCATTGAATTTCATTAAAGAACGAGTATCTAATGATCATTAGCATTTCTTACTTGTATTTTCGGCTTAATCACTCATTAATGTGTGCTTCTCTTCATTTCCTACTAACAAGGCTGGACTCTTTGTTGTAATCGCTTATTCTCACTTAATTATGTTCAAAATACCTTGTGTACGTCTAAGAAGCACTCTATTCAAGTAAACAAGCACATCTACACTTCCTTGGAATTAGGAAACCATTGAATGTCATTAAACAACGGGTATCTAATGATCATTAGCATTTCTTACATGTATCTTCAGCTTAATCACTCATTAATGTGTGCTACTCTTGATTTCCTACCAACAAGCCTGGGCTCCTTGTTGTAATCACTCATTCTGATCTAATTATGTTCAAAATACCTTGTCTACAAATAAGAAGCACCCTATTCATGTAAACAAGCACATCTACACTTCCATGGAATTAGGAAACCATTGAATTTCAATAAACAACTCATTCTCCCTTAATTATGTCCAAAAAACCTTGTCTACAAATAAGAAGCACTCTATTCATGTAAACAAGCACATCTACACTTCCTTGGAATTAGGAAACCATTGAATTTCATTAAACAACGAGTATCTAATGATCATTAGCATTTCTTACATGTATTTTCAGCTTAATCACTCCTTAATGTGTTCTTCTCTTGATTTCCTACTAACAAGGCTGGACTCTTTGTTGTAATCTCTCATTCTCACTAAATTATGTTCAAAATACCTTTTGTACATCTAAGAAGCACTCTATTCATGTAAACAAGCACATCTACACTTCCCTGGTATTAGGAAACCGTTGAATTTCTTTAAACAACGAGTATCTAATGATCAAACATTTCTTACATGTATTTTCAGCTTAATCACTCCTTAATGTGTGCTTTTCTTCATTTCCTACTACCGAGGCTGGACTCTTTGTTGTAATCACTCGTTCTTACTAAATTATGTTGAAAATACCTTTTGTACATGTAAGAAGCACTCTATTCATGTAAACAAGCACATCTACACTTCCTTGGAATTAGGAAACCATTGAATTTCTTTAAACAACGGGTATCTAATGATCATTAGCATTTCCTACATGTATTTTCAGCTTAATCACTCATTAATGTGTGCTTATCCTGATTTCCTTCTAACAAGGGTCCACTTTTTGTTGTAATGACTCATTCTCACTTAATTATGTTCAAAATACCTTGTCTACAAATAAGAAGCACTCATCTACACTTCCTTGGAATTAGAAAAGCGTTGAATTTCATTAAACAAAGAGCATCTAAAAATCATTAGCATTTCTTACATGTATTTTCAGCTTAATCACTCATTAATGTTGTGCTTCTCTTGATTTCCTTCTAACAAGGCTCCACTTTTTTTGGTAATGACTCATTCTCACTTAATTATGTTCAAAATACCTTGTGTACATCTCAGAAGCACTCTATTCAAGTAAACAAGCACATCTACACTTCCTCGGAATTAGGAAACCATTGAATGTCATTAAACAACGAGTATATAATGATCATTACCATTTCCTACATGTATTTTCAGCTTAACCACTCATTAATGTGTGCTTCTCTTGATTTCCTTCTAACGAGGCTCCACTTTTTGTTGTAGTGACTCATTCTCGCTTAATTATGTCCAAAATACCTTGTCTACAAATAAGAAGCACTCTATTCATGTAAACAAGCACATCTACACTTCCTCGGAAATAGGAAACCATTGAATTTCATTAAACAACGATTATCTAATGATCATTAGCATTTCTTACATGTATTTTCAGCTTAATCACGCCTTAATGTGTGCTTCTCTTGATTTCCTACTAACAAGGCTGGACTCTTTGTTGTAATCTCTCATTCTCACTAAATTATGTTCAAAATACCTTTTGTACATCTAAGAAGCACTCTATTCATGTAAACAAGCACATCTACATTTCCCTGGAATTAGGAAACCGTTGAATTTCTTTAAACAACGAGTATCTAATGATCATACATTTCTTACATGTATTTTCAGCTTAATCACTCCTTAATGTGTGCTTCTCTTGATTTCCTACTACCGAGGCTGGACTCTTCGTTGTAATCACTCGTTCTTACTAAATTATGTTCAAAATACCTTTTGTACTTCTAAGAAGCACTCTATTCATGTAAACAAGCACATCTACACTTCCTTGGAATTAGGAAACCGTTGAATTTCTTTAAACAACGGGTATCTAATGATCATTAGCATTTCCAACATGTATTTTCAGCTTAATCACTCATTAATGTGTGCTTATCCTGATTTCCTTCTAACAAGGGTCCACTTTTTGTTGTAATGACTCATTCTCACTTAATTATGTTCAAAATACCTTGTCTACAAATAAGAAGCACTCATCTACACTTCCTTGGAATTAGAAAAGCGTTGAATTTTATTAAACAAAGAGCATCTAAAAATCATTAGCATTTCTTACATGTATTTTCAGCTTAATCACTCATTAATGTGTGCTTCTCTTGATTTCCTTCTAACAAGGCTCCACTTTTTTTGGTAATGACTCATTCTCACTTAATTATGTTCAAAANAACCACAAGAAGAAAACCTCTGATAAGTTCTTTAGTTCTTAAAAGAACCGAAGGAGGAGAAACCCTTGCTTTCTATTTCACTGAAAGTTGTATGATTTCTTGATTGTCTGATTTCCAAAGCTTATAAGGGGGTGCCTATTTATAGGCTATAAGATAGCAATCCTAAAGAGGCATAAATTCCTAGTTAGGAACAATTCCTTATTTAGGCGGAATTCCTATCTAGGTACAAAATTCTTATATGGAAAATAAGCTCCTAATTTGGAGTTACTATTATTATTAGTCCTAACACTTTAATTACTCTAATGATATTAATAAGGCCTGGACTCTCTTCCAAGTTTAAATTCGCACCATTTGAAGTTGGGTTGGCCTGAGCACCTGATCAGCCCATTTAGTGCTTCTTTAATCTTTCTGGCCCTAGCTCGTGTTATTGGGTCTTCTGGAATATGCAATGGACCTCTTGCATCCATTGAAGCCCTAGCTCGTGTTATTGGGCCTTCTAGAATTGCAATGGACCTCTTGCATCAATGAATCTCTAACTTGTGTTATTGGCCTTCTGGAATGTGTAATGACTTTTTGCATCCTTTGAGGCCTTCCACCCTTCATGTCTATGGTTCTCATCATCTTACATGTATTTTCAGCTTAATCACTCATTAATGTGTGCTTCTCTTGATTTCCTACCAACAAGCTGGACTCTTTGTTGTAATCACCCATTCTCACTTAATTATGTTGAAAATACCTTGCGTACATCTAAGAAGCACTCTATTCATGGAGACAAGCAATCTACACTTCCTTGGAATAGGAAACCATTGAATTTCATTAAAAACGAGTATCTAATGATCTCATTAGCATTTCTTACAAGTATCTTCAGCTTAATGACCCATTAATGTGTGCTTCTCTTGATTTCCTACTATCAAGTCTGGACTCTTTGTTGTAATCACTCATTCTCACTTAATTATGTTGAAAATACCTTGTGTACATCTAAGAAGCACTCTATTCATGTAAACAAGCACATCTACACTTCCTCTGGATTTAGGAAACCATTGATTTCATTAAAAAACGACTATCTAATGATCATTAGCATTTCTTACATGTATTTTCAGCTTCATCACCCATTAATTGTGCTTCCCTTGATTTCCTACTATCAGTCTGGACACTTTGTTGTAATCACTCATTCTCACTTAATTATGTTGAAAATACATTGTGTACATCTAAGAAGCACCTCATATCATGTAAACAAGCGCATCTACACTTCCCTGCAATTAGGAAACCATTGAATTTCATTAAAAGAACGAGTATCTAACGATCATTAGCATTTCTTACTTGTATTTTCGGCTTAATCACTCATTAATGTGTGTGCTTCTCTTGATTCCTAGTAACAAGGCTGGACTCTTTGTTGTAAATCACTCATTCTCACTTAATTATGTTCAAAATACCTTGTGTACATCTAAGAAGCACTCCATTCATGTAAACAAGCACATCTACACTTCCTTGGAATTAGGAAACCATTGAATTTCATTAAACAAACCAGTATCTAATGGTCATTAGCATTTCTTACATGTATCTTCAGCTTAATCACTCATTAATGTGTGCTTCTCTAGATTTCCTACCAACAAGCCTGGACTCCTTGTTGTAATCACTCATTCTCACTTAATTATGTTCAAAAGACCTTGTCTACAAATAAGAAGCACCCTATTCATGTAAACAAGCACATCTACACTTCCTTGAAATTAGTAAACCATTGAATTTCATAAAAAAACGAGTATCTAATGATCATTAGCATTTCTTACATGTATTTTCAGCTTAATCACCATTAATGTTGGTGTTCTCTGATTTCCTACTATCAAGTCTGGCTCTTCTGTTGTAATCACTCATCTCACTTAATTATGTTGAAAATACCTTGTGTACATCTAAGAAGCACTCTATTCATGTAACAAGCACATCTACACTTCCTTGAAATTAGGAAACCATTCAATTTCAATAAACAACGAGTATCTAATGGTCATTAGCATTTCCTACATGTATCTTCAGTTTAATCACTCATTAATGTGTGCTTCTCTTGATTTCTACCAACAAGGCTGCACTCATTGTTGTAATCACTCATTCTCACTTAATTATGTTGAAAATACCTTGTGTACATCTAAGAAGCACTCTATTCATGTAAAGAAGCACATCTACACTTCCTTGGAATTAGGAAACCATTGAATTTCATTAAAAAACTATATCTAATGATCATTAGCATTTCTTTCATGTATCTTCAGCTTAATCACTCATTAATGTGTGCTTCTCTTGATTTCCTACCAACAAGCCTGCACTCTTTGTTGTAATCACTCATTCTCACTTAATTATGTTGAAAATACCCTTGTGTACATCTAAGAAGCACTCTATTCATGTAAACAAGCACATCTACACTTCCTTGGAATTAGGAAACCATTGAATTTCATTAAAAACGAGTATCTAATGATCATTAGCATTTCTTACAAGTATCTTCAGCTTAATGACCCATTAATGTGTGCTTCTCTTGATTTCCTACTATCAGTCTGGACTCTTTGTTGTAATCACTCATTCTCACTTAATTATGTTGAAAATACCTTGTGTACATCTAAGAAGCACCTATTCATGTAAACAAGCACATCTACAATTCCTTGGAATTAGGAAACTATTGAATTTCACTAAACAACGAGTATGTAATGATCATTAGCATTTCTTACATCTATTTCGGCTTATATCACTCATTAATGTGTGCTTCTCTTGATTTCCTACCAACAAGCCTGGACTCCTTGTTGTAATCACTCATTCTCACTTAATTATGTTCAAAAATACCTTGTCTACAAATAGAAGCACCCCTATTCATGTAAAGAAGCACATCTACACTTCCCTTGGAATTAGGAAACCATCGAATTTCAATAAACAACGAGTATCTAATGATCATTAGCATTTCTTACATGTATTTTTGGCTTAACCCACTCATTAATGTGTGCTTCTCTTGATTTCCTTCTAAACAAGGCTCCACTTTTTGTTTGTAGTGACTCATTCTCACTTAATTATGTTGAAAATACCTTGTCTACAAATAAGAAGCACTCTATTCATTGAAACAAGCAGATCTACACTTCCTTGGAATTAGGAAACCATTGAATTTCATTTAAACAACGAGTATCTTATGGTCATTAGCATTTCTTACATGTATCTTCAGCTTAATCACTCATTAATGAGTGCTTCTCTTGATTTCTACCAACAAGCCTGCACTCTTTGTTGTAATCACTCATTCTCACTTAATTATGTTGAAAATACCTTGTGTAATCTAAGAAGCACTCTATTAATGTAAACAAGCACATCTACACTTACTTGAATTAGGAAACCATTGAATTTCATTAAACACCGAGTATCTATATGGTCATTAGCATTTCTTACATGTATCTTCGCTTAATCACTCATTCCTTGTGTGCTTCTCCTGATTTTCCTACCAACAAGGCTGCACTCCTTGTTGTAATCACTCATTCTCACTTAATTATGTTGAAAATACCTTGTGTACATCTAGAAGCACTCTCTTCATGTAAACAAGCATATCTACACTTCCTTGGAATTAGGAAACCATTGAATTTCATTAAACAACGAGTATCTAATGGTCAGTAGCATCTCTTACATGTATCTTTCAGCTTAATCACTCATTGAATGTGTTGCTTCTCTGGATTTACCTACCAACAAGCCTTTGCCACTCTTTGTTGTTGTAACACTCATCTCACCTTAATTATGTTGAAAATATCGTCTTGTGTACATCTAAGAAGCCACTCTTATTCATGTAAACAAGCAATCTACACTTCCTTGAAATAGGAAACCACTGAATTTCATTAAAAAACGAGTATCTAATGATCATTAGCATTTCTTACAAGTATCTCAGCTTAATCACCCTATTAATGTGTAGCTTCTCTTGATTTCCTACTAATCCAAGTCTGGACTCAATTGTTATGCTAATCACTCGGTCTCACTTAATTATGTTGAAAATACCTCTGATGATACATCTAAGAAGCAGCTTCCTTTCATGTCTAAACAAAGCACATCTACCAGCTACCTTGAAATACAGGAAACCATTTGCAATTTCATTAAAAAACATGAACGTATTCCTTAATGATCATTTAGCGATTTTCTTACATGTATTTTCAGCTTAATCACCCCCATTCAATGTGTGCTTCCGTTGATTTCCTACTATGAAGTGTGGACACTTTGTTGTAATCACTCATTCTCACTTAATTATGTGAAAATACCTTGTGTACATCTAAGAAGCACTCTATTCATCTAAACAAGCACATCTACACTTCCTTGCAATTACGAAGCCATGAATTTCATTAAAGAACGAGTATCTAATGATCATTAGCATTTCTTACTTGTATTTTCGCTTAATCACTCATTCGTGTGTGCTTCTCTTGATTTCCTACCAACAAGGCTGCACGCTTTGTTGTTAATCACTCATTCGTCACGTAATTATGTTCAAAATACCTTGTGTACATCTAAGAAGCACTCTATTCATGTAAACAAGCACATCTACACTTCCGTGGATAGGAAACCATTTGAATTTCATTAAAGAACGTAGTCTCTGAATCATCTTAGCATTTCTTACTTGTATTTTCGGCTTAATCACTCATTAATGTGTGCTTCTCTTCATTTCCTACTAACAAGGCTGGGACTCGCTTGTTTGTAATCGCCTTATTTCTCATACTTTAATTATGTTCAAGAATACCTTGACCTGTTACGTTTATAACGACAACACTCCTATTCAAGTAAAAACACAAGCACATCTACACTTCCTCTCGGACATTAGGAAACCAGTGAAATTGTCATTAACACAACGGGTATTCTAATGATCCATTAGCATTTCTATGACATGTATCTTCAGACTTAATCACTCAATTAATGCGTGCGAATGATTTGTTGCTACTTGCTTGACTTTTCCTACCAACAGGCCTGGCTCCGTGTGTGTAATCACTCATTCTGCAAAATCTAACTCTTGGTTTCAAAATACCTGTCTACAAATTAAGAAGCACCCATCATGTTAAAACAAGACATCTACACTTCCATGGAATTAGGAAACCATTGAATTTCAATAAACAACTCATTCTCCCTTTAATTATGTCCAAAAAACCTTGTCTACAAATAAGAAGCACTCTATTCATGTAAACAAGCACATCTACACTTCCTTGGAATTAGGGAAACATTGAATTTTCATTAAACCAAGCGAGTATCTAAATTGGATCATTAGCATTTCTTACATAGTATTTTCAACTAATCACTCCTTAATGTGTTTCTTCTCTTGCACTTTCCCTACTAACAAGGCTGTGACTCTTTGTTGTAATCTCTCATTCTCACTAAATTATGTTTCAAAATACCTTTTATGGTACATCTAAGAAGCCACTCTTATTCTGTAAACAAGGCCAGCATCTACACTTCCTGCAATTAGGGAAACTCGTTGAATTTCTTTAAACAACGTAGTATCTAATGAATACAAACATTTCTTCACAGATGTATTTTCATGCGTTAATCACTCTCTTAATGTGTGCTTTTCTTCATTTCCTACTACCGAGGCTGGACTCTCTTGTTGTAATCACTCGTTCTTACTAAAATTATGTTGAAAATACCTTTTGTACATGTAAGAAGCACTCTATTCATGTTAAACAAGCACATCTACACTTCCTTGGAATTAGGAAACCACTTGAATTTCTTTAAACAACGGGTATCTAATGATCATTTAGCATTTCTACATGTATTTTCAGCTTAATCACTCATTTAATGTGTGCTTATCCTGATTGTTCCTTCTAACAAGGGTCCACTTTTTGTTGTAATGACTCATTCTCACTTAATATGTTCAAAATACCTTGTCTACAAATAAGAAGCACTCATCTCTACACTTCCTTGGAATTAGAAAAGCGTTGAATTTCATTAAACAAAGAGCATCTAAAAATCATTAGCATTTCTTACATGTATTTCCAGCTTAATCACTCATTAATTTTTGTGCTTCTCTTGATTTCCTTCTAACAAGGCTCCATTTTTTTGGTAATGACTCATCTCACTTAATTATGTTCAAAATACCTTGTGTACATCTCAGAAGCACTCTATTCAAGTAAACAAGCACATCTACACTTCCTCGAATTGAGGAAACCATTGAATGTCATTAACAACTACGAGTATCTAATGATCATTATCCATTTCCTACATGTATTTTCAGCTTAACCACTCATTAATGTGTGCTTCTCTTGATTTCCTTCTAACGAGGCTCCACTTTTTTGTGTAGTGACTCATTCTCGCTTAATTATGTCCAAAATACCTTGTCTACAAATAAGAAGCACTCTATTCATGTAAACAAGCACATCTACACTTCCTCGAAATAGGAAACCATTGAAATTTCATTAAACAACGATTATCTAATGATCATTAGCATTTCTTACATGTTTTTAATCACGCCTTAATGTGTGCTTCTCTTGATTTCCTACTAACAAGGCTGGACTCTTTGTTTGTAATCTCTCATTCTCACTAAATTATGTTCAAAATACCTTTTGTACATCTAAGAAGCACTCTATTCATGTACAAGCACATCTACCTTTCCCTGGAATTAGAGAAACCGTTGAAATTTCTTTAAACAACGAGTATCTAATGATCATATACATTTCTTACATGTATTTTCAGCTTAATCACTCCTTAATGTGTGCTTCTCTTGATTTCCTACTACCGAGGCTGGACTCTTCGTTGTAATCACTCGTTCTTACTAAATTATGTTCAAAATACCTTTTGTACTTCTAAGAAGCACGCTATTCATGTAAACAAGCACATCTACACTTCCTTGGAATTAGGAAACCGTTGAATTTCTTTAAACAACGCGTATCTAATGATCATTAGCATTTCCAACATGTATTTTCAGCTTAATCACTCATTAATGTGTGCTTTATCCTGATTTCCTTCTAACAAGGGTCCACTTTTTGTTTGTAATGACTCATTCTCACTTAAATTATGTTCAACAATACTCTTGTCTACAAATAAGAAGCACTCATCTACACTTCCTTGGAATTAGAAAAGCGTTGAATTTTATTAAACAAAGAGCATCTAAAAATCATTAGCATTTCTTACATGTATTTTCAGCTTAATCACTCATTAATGTGTGCTTCTCTTGATTTCCTTCTAACAAGGCTCCACTTTTTTTGGTAATGACTCATTCTCACTTAATTATGTTCAAAATACCNGCCTTAATGTGTGCTTCTCTGATTTCCTACTAACAAGGCTGGACTCTTTGTTGTAATCTCTCATTCTCACTAAATTATGTTCAAAATACCTTTTGTAAATCTAAGAAGCACTCTATTCAAGTAAAGCAAGCACATCTACACTTCCTTGTGAAATTAGGAAACCATTGAATATTTCATTAGTGAAACACGAGCACCTAAAAGAATCATTAGCATTTCTTTACATAGGTATCATCTTTCTAGCTTAACACTCCGTAAAATGTGTGCTTCTCTTGATTTCCTACATAACCGAGGCTCGGACTCTTCGTTGTAATCACTCGTTCTTACTAAATTATGTTCAAAATACCTTTTGTACTTCTAAGAAGCACTCTATTCATGTAAAACAAGCACATCTACACTTCCTTGGAATTAGGAAACAGTTGAATTTCTTAAACAACGGGTATCTAATGATCATTAGCATTTCCAACATGTATTTTCAGCTTAATCACTCATTAATGTGTGCTTATCCTGATTTCTTCTAACAAGGGTCCACTTTTTGTTGTAATGACTCATTCTCACTTAATTATGTTCAAATACCTTGTCTACAATAAGAAGCACTCATTTAACATCCTTGGAATTAGGAAAGCATTGAATTTCATTAAACAAAGAGTATCTAAAATCATTAGCATTTCTTACATGTATTTTCAGCTTAATCACTCATTAATGTGTGCTTCTCTTGATTTCCTTCTAACAAGGCTCCACTTTTTTTTGTAATGACTCATTCTCACTTATTATGTTCAAAATACCTTGTGTACATCTAAGAAGCACTCTATTCAAGTAACAAGCACATCTAACTTCCTCGAATTAGAAACCATTGAATGTCATTTAACAACGAGTATCTAATGATCATTAGCATTTCCTACATGTATTTTCAGCTTAACACTCATTAATGTGTGCTTCTCTTGATTTCCTTCTAACAAGGCTCCACTTTTTGTTGTAGTGACTCATTCTCTTAATTATGTCCAAAATACCTTGTCTACAAATAAGAAGCACTCTATTCATGTAAACAAGCACATCTACACTTCCTGGAATTAGGAAACCATTGAATTTCATTAAACAACGAGTATCTAATGATCATTAGCATTTCTTACATGTATTTTCAGCTTAATCACTCCTTAATGTGTGCTTCTCTTGATTTCCTACTAACAAGGCTGGACTCTTTGTTGTAATCTCTCATTCTCACTAAATTATGTTCAAAATACCTTTTGTACATCTAAGAAGCACTCTATTCATGTAAACAAGCACATCTACACTTTCCCTGGAATTAGGAAACCGTTGAATTTCTTTAAACAACGAGTATCTAATGATCATACATTTCTTACATGTATTTTCAGCTTAATCACTCCTTAATGTGTGCTTCTCTTGATTTCCTACTACCGAGGCTGGACTCTTTGTTGTAATCACTCGTTCTTACTAAATTATGTTCAAAATACCTTTTGTACATCTAAGAAGCACTCTATTCATGTAAACAAGCACATCTACACTTCCTTGGAATTAGGAAACCGTTGAATTTCTTTAAACAACGGGTATCTAATGATCATTAGCATTTCCTACATGTATTTTCAGCTTAATCGCTCATTAATGTGTGCTTCTCCTGATTTCCTTCTAACAAGGCTCCACTTTTTGTTGTAATGACTCATTCTCACTTGATTATGTTCAAAATACCTTGTCTACAAATAAGAAGCACTCTATTCATGTAAACAAGCACATCTACACTTCCTTGGAATTAGGAATCCATGGAATTTCATTAAACAACGAGTAGCTAATGATCATTAGCATTTCTTACATGTATTTTCAGCTTAATCGCTCATTAATGTGTGCTTCTCCTGATTTCCTTCTAACAAGGCTCCACTTTTTGTTGTAATGACTCATTCTCACTTAATTATGTTCAAAATACCTTGTCTACAATAAGAAGCACTCTATTCATGTAAACAAGCACATCTACACTTCCTTGGAATTAGGAATCCATGGAATTTCATTAAACAACGAGTAGCTAATGATCATTAGCATTTCTTACATGTATTTTCAGCTTAATCACTCATTAATGTGTGCTTCTCTTGATTTCCTTCTAACAAGGCTCCACGTTTTGTTGTAATGACTCATTCTCACTTAATTATGTTCAAAATACCTTGTCTACAAATTAGAAGGACCCTATTCATGTAAACAAACACATCTACACATCCTTGGAATTAGGAAACCATTGAATTTCATTAAACAACGAGTATCTAATGATCATTAGCATTTCTTACATGTATTTTCAGCTTAATCACTCATTAATGTGTGCTTCTCTTGATTTCCTACCAACAAGGCTGGAGTCTTTGTTGTAATCACTCATTCTCACTTAATTATGTTGAAAATACCTTGTGTACATCTAAGAAGCACTCTATTCAAGTAAACAAGCACATCTACACTTCCTTGGAATTAGGAAACCATTGAATTTCATTAGACAACGAGTATCTAATGATCATTAGCATTTCTTACATGTATTTTCAGCTTAACCACTCATTAATGTGTGCTTCTCTTGATTTCCTTCTAACAAGGCTCCACTTTTTGTTGTAGTGACTCATTCTCGCTTAATTATGTCCAAAATACCTTGTCCACAAATAAGAAGCACTCTATTCATGTAAACAAGCACATCTACACTTCCTTGGAATTAGAAAACCATTGAATTTCATTAAACAACGAGTATCTAATGATCTTTAGCATTTCTTACATGTATTTTCAGCTTAATCACTCCTTAAAGTGTGCTTCTCTTGATTTCCTACTAACAAGGCTGGACTCTTTGTTGTAATCTCTCATTCTCACTAAATTATGTTCAAAATAACTTTTGTACATCTAAGAAGCACTCTATTCATGTAAACAAGCACATCTACACTTCCCTGAAATTAGGAAACCGTTGAATTTCTTTAAACAACGAGTATCTAATGATCATACATTTCTTACATGTATTTTCAGCTTAATCACTCCTTAATGTGTGCTTCTCTTGATTTCCTACTACCGAGGCTGGACTCTTTGTTGTAATCACTCGTTCTTACTAAATTATGTTCAAAATACCTTTTGTGCATCTAACAAGCACTCTATTCATGTAAACAAGCACATCTACACTTCCTTGGAATTAGGAAACCATTGAATTTCTTTAAACCAACGAGTATCTAATGATCATTAGCATTTCCTACATGTATTTTCAGCTGAATCACTCATAATGTGTGCTTCTCCTGATTTCCTTCTAAGAAGGCTCCACTTTTTGTTGTAATGACTCATTCTCACTTAATTATGTTCAAAATACCTTGTCTACAAATAAGAAGCACTCTATTCATGTAAACAAGCACATCTACACTTCCTTGGAATTAGGAATCCATTGAATTTCATTAAACAACGAGTAGCTAATGATCATTAGCCTTTCTTGCATGTATTTTCAGCTTAATCACTCATTAATTTGTGATTCTCTTGATTTCCTACTAACAAGGCTCCACTTTTTGTTGTAATGACTCATTCTCACTTAATTATGTTCAAAATACCTTGTCTACAAATAAGAAGCACTCTATTCATGTAAACATGCACATCTACACTTCCTTGGAATTTGAAAACCATTGAATTTCATTAAACAATGAGTGTCTAATGATCATTAGCATTTCTTACATGTATTTTCAGCTTAATCACTCATTAATGTGTGCTTCTCTTGATTTCCTACCAACAAGGCTGGACTCTATGTTGTAATCACTCATTCTCACTTAATTATGTTGAAAATACCTTGTGTACATCTAAGAAGCACTCTATTCATGGAGACAAGCACATCTACACTTCCTTGGAATTTGGAAACCATTGAATTTCATTAAATAACGAGTATCTAATGATCATTAGCATTTCATACATGTATTTTCAGCTTAATCACTCCTTAATGTGTGCTTCTCTTGATTTCCTACTAACAAGGCTGGACTCTTTGTTGTAATCACTCATTCTCACTAAATTATGTTCAAAATACCTTTTGTACATCTAAGAAGCACTCTATTCATGTAAACAAGCACATCTACACTTCCCTGGAATTAGGAAACCATTGAATTTCTTTAAACAACGAGTATCTAATGATCATTAGCATTTCTTACATGTTTTTTCAGCTTAATCACTCCTTAATGTGTGCTTCTCTTGAGTTCCTACTACCAAAGCTGGACTCTTTGTCGTAATCACTCATTCTTACTAAATTATGTTCAAAATACCTCTTGTACATCTAAGAAGCACTCTATTCATGTAAACAAGCACATCTACACTTCCTTGGAATTAGGAAACCATTGAATTTCTTTAAACAACGAGTATATAGTGATCATTAGCATTTCTTACATGTATTTTCAGCTTAATCACTCATTAATGTGTGCTTCTCCACGTTTCCTTCTAACAAGGCTCCACTTGTTGTTGTAATGACTCATTCTCACTTAATTATGTTCAAAATACCTTGTCTACAAATAAGAAGCACTCTATTCTTGTAAACAAGCACATCTACACTTCCTTGGAATTAGGAATCCATTGAATTTCATTAAACAACGAGTAGCTAATGATCATTAGCATTTCTGATGCGGAAAACCCCAAAAAGACGTGGCTTAGGGACCCAACGCACACAATGAATCAAAGAACAACCAGGAAAGCTAAATCAGGGTTTAATAACACAAACCCTAGACCCAAAATTCGAAGGGACACGAACCTAGGGTATTCAAGATGGATATGGACGCCACACTCCAGAAGGGGAAGGAATTGGGAGTGATAAGTCGGTTTGAACGCCACAAGAAGAAAACCTCTTGATAAGTTCTTTAGTTCTTAAAAGAACCGAAGGAGAAACCCTTGCTTTCTATTTCACTGAAAGTTGTATGATTTCTTGATTGTCTGATTTCCAAAGCTTATAAGGGGGTGCCTATTTATAGGCTAAGATAGCAATCCTAAAGAGGCATAAATTCCTAGTTAGGACAATTCCTTATTTAGGCGGAATTCCTATCTAGGTACAAATTCTTATATGGAAAATAAGCTCCTAATTTGGAGTTACTATTATTATTAGTCCTAACACTTTAATTACTCTAATGATATTAATAAGGCCTGGACTCTCTTCCAAGTTTAAATTCGCACCATTTGAAGTTGGGTTGGCCTGAGCATCCTGAATCAGCCCATTTAGTGCTTCTTTAATCTTTCTGGCCCTAGCTCGTGTTATTGGGTCTTCTGGAATATGCAATGGACCTCTTGCATCCATTGAAGCCCTAGCTCGTGTTATTGGGCCTTCTAGAATGTGCAATGGACCTCTTGCATCAATTGAATCTCTAACTTGTGTTATTGGGCCTTCTGGAATGTGTAATGGACTTTTTGCATCCTTTGAAGCCTTCCACCCTTCATGTCTATGGTTCTCATCATCTTACATGTATTTTCAGCTTAATCACTCATTAATGTGTGCTTCTCTTGATTTCCTACCAACAAGGCTGGACTCTTTGTTGTAATCACCCATTCTCACTTAATTATGTTGAAAATACCTTGCGTACATCTAAGAAGCACTCTATTCATGGAGACAAGCACATCTACACTTCCTTGGAATTAGGAAACCATTGAATTTCATTAAACAACGAGTATCTAATGATCATTAGCATTTCTTACATGTATTTTCAGCTTAATCACTCCTTAATGTGTGCTTCTCTTGATTTCCTACTAACAAGGCTGGACTCTTTGTTGTAATCACTCATTCTCACTTAATTATGTTGAAAATACCTTGTGTACATCTAAGAAGCACTCTATTCATGTAAACAAGCACATCTACACTTCCTTGGAATTTAGAAACCATTGAATTTCATTAAAAAACGAGTATCTAATGATCATTAGCATTTCTTACATGTATTTTCAGCTTAATCACTCCTTAATGTGTGCTTCTCTTGATTTCCTACTATCAAGCTGGACACTTTGTTGTAATCACTCATTCTCACTAAATTATGTTCAAAATACCTTTGTACATCTAAGAAGCACTCTATTCATGTAAACAAGCACATCTACACTTCCTGGAATTAGGAAACCATTGAATTTCTTTAAACAACGAGTATCTAATGATCATTAGCATTTCTTACATGTATTTTCGGCTTAATCACTCATTAATGTGTGCTTCTCTTGATTTCCTACTAACAAGGCTGGACTCTTTGTTGTAATCACTCATTCTCACTTAATTATGTTCAAAATACCTTGTGTACATCTAAGAAGCACTCCATTCATGTAAACAAGCACATCTACACTTCCTTGGAATTAGGAAACCATTGAATTTCATTAAACAACGAGTATCTAATGATCATTAGCATTTCTTACATGTATTTTCAGCTTAATCACTCATTAATGTGTGCTTCTCTAGATTTCCTACCAACAAGCCTGGACTCCTTGTTGTAATGACTCATTCTCACTTAATTATGTTCAAAATACCTTGTCTACAAATAAGAAGCACCCTATTCATGTAAACAAGCACATCTACACTTCCTTGAATTAGAAACCATTGAATTTCATTAAAAAACGAGTATCTAATGATCATTAGCATTTCTTACATGTATTTTCAGCTTAATCACCCATTAATGTGTGCTTCTCTTGATTTCCTACTATCAAGGTCTGGACTCTTTGTTGTAATCACTCATTCTCACTTAATTATGTTGAAAATACCTTGTGTACATCTAAGAAGCACTCTATTCATGTAAACAAGCACATCTACACTTCCTTGAAATTAGGAACCATTCAATTTCAATAAACAACGAGTATCTAATGTCATTAGCATTTCCTACATGTATCTTCAGTTTAATCACTCTATAATGTGTGCTTCTCTTGATTTCCTACCAACAAGGCTGCACTCATTGTTGTAATCACTCATTCTCACTTAATTATGTTGAAAATACCTTGTGTACATCTAAGAAGCACTCTATTCATGTAAAGAAGCACATCTACACTTCCTTGGAATTAGGAAACCATTGAATTTCATTAAAAACTAGTATCTAATGATCATTAGCATTTCTTTCATGTATTCTTCAGCTTAATCACTCATTAATGTGTGCTTCTCTTGATTTCCTACCAACAAGCCTGCACTCTTTGTTGTAATCACTCATTCTCACTTAATTATGTTGAAAATACCTTGTGTACATCTAAGAAGCACTCTATTCATGTAAACAAGCACATCTACACTTCCTTGGAATTAGGAAACCATTGAATTTCATTAAAAACGAGTATCTAATGATCATTAGCATTTCTTACATGTATTTTCAGCTTAATCACTCCATTAATGTGTGCTTCTCTTGATTTCCTACTAACAAGGTCTGGACTCTTTGTTGTAATCACTCATTCTCACTTAATTATGTTGAAAATACCTTGTGTACATCTAAGAAGCACTCTATTCATGTAAACAAGCACATCTACACTTCCTTGGAATTAGGAAACCATTGAATTTCATTAAACAACGAGTATCTAATGATCATTAGCATTTCTTACATGTATTTTCAGCTTAATCACTCATTAATGTGTGCTTCTCTTGATTTCCTACTAACAAGGCTGGACTCCTTGTTGTAATCACTCATTCTCACTTAATTATGTTCAAAATACCTTGTCTACAAATTAAGAAGCACCCTATTCATGTAAAGAAGCACATCTACACTTCCTTGGAATTAGGAAACCATTCGAATTTCAATAAACAACGAGTATCTAATGATCATTAGCATTTCTTACATGTATTTTGGCTTAACCACTCATTAATGTGTGCTTCTCTTGATTTCCTTCTAACAAGGCTCCACTTTTTGTTGTAGTGACTCATTCTCACTTAATTATGTTGAAAATACCTTGTCTACAAATAAGAAGCACTCTATTCATTGAAACAAGCAGATCTACACTTCCTTGGAATTAGGAAACCATTGAATTTCATTAAACAACGAGTATCTTATGGTCATTAGCATTTCTTACATGTATCTTCAGCTTAATCACTCATTAATGAGTGCTTCTCTTGATTTCCTACAACAAGCCTGCACTCTTTGTTGTAATCACTCATTCTCACTTAATTATGTTGAAAATACCTTGTGTACATCTAAGAAGCACTCTATTAATGTAAACAAGCACATCTACACTTACTTGGAATTAGGAAACCATTGAATTTCATTAAACACCGAGTATCTAATGGTCATTAGCATTTCTTACATGTATCTTCTGCTTAATCACTCATTCATGTGTGCTTCTCCTGATTTCCTACCAACAAGGCTGCACTCCTTGTTGTAATCACTCATTCTCACTTAATTATGTTGAAATACCTTGTGTACATCTAGGAAGCACTCTCTTCATGTAAACAAGCATATCTACACTTCCTTGGAATTAGGAAACCATTGAATTTCATTAAACAACGAGTATCTAATGGTCATTAGCATCTCTTACATGTATCTTCAGCTTAATCACTCATTAATGTGTGCTTCTCTTGATTTCCTACCAACAAGCCTGCACTCTTTGTTGTAATCACTCATTCTCACTTAATTTATGTTGAAAATACCTTGTGTACATCTAAGAAGCACTCTATTCATGTAAACAAGCACATCTACACTTCCTTGAAATTAGGAAACCACTGAATTTCATTAAAAAACGAGTATCTAATGATCATTAGCATTTCTTACAAGTATCTTCAGCTTAATCACCCCATTAATGTGTGCTCTCTTGATTTCCTACTATCCAAGTCTGGACTCATTGTTGTAATCACTCGTTCTCACTTAATTATGTTGAAAATACCTTGTGTACATCTAAGAAGCACTCTATTCATGTAAACAAGCACATCTACACTCCTTGAAATTAGGAAACCATTGAATTTCATTAAAAAACGAGTATCTTATGATCATTAGCATTTCTTACATGTATTTTCAGCTTAATCACCCATTCATGTGTGCTTCGTTGATTTCCTACTATGAAGTGTGGACACTTTGTTGTAATCACTCATTCTCACTTAATTATGTTGAAAATACCTTGTGTACATCTAAGAAGCACTCTATTCATCTAAACAAGCACATCTACACTTCCTTGCAATTACGAAGCCATTGAATTTCATTAAAGAACGAGTATCTAATGATCATTAGCATTTCTACTGTATTTTCGGCTTAATCACTCATTTAATGTGTGCTTCTCTTGATTTCCTACTACAAGGCTGCACGCTTTGTTGTAATCAATCATTCTCACGTAATTATGTTCCAAAATACCTTGTGTACATCTAAGAAGCACTCTATTCATGTAAAACAAGCACATCTACACTTCCGTAGAATTAGGGAAACCATTGAAATTTCATTAAACAACGAGTATCTAATGATCATTAGCATTTTCTTACTTGTATTTTCGCTTAATCACTCATTAATGTGTGCTTCTCTTCATTTCCCTACTAANGATTTCCTACTAACAAGGCTGGACTCTTTGTTGTAATCACTCATTCTCACTTAATTATGTTGAAAATACCTTGTGTACATCTAAGAAGCACTCTATTCATGTAAACAAGCACATCTACACTTCCTTGGAATTAGGAAACCATTGAATTTCATTAACAACGAGTATCTAATGATCATTAGCATTTCTTACATGTATTTTCAGCTTAATCACTCATTAATGTGTGCTTCTCTGATTTCCTACTAACAAGGCTGGACTCTTTGTTGTAATCACTCATTCTCACTTAATTATGTTGAAAACCTTGTGTACATCTAAGAAGCACTCTATTCATGTAAACAAGCACATCTACACTTCCTTGGAATTAGGAAACCATTGAATTTCATTAAACAACGAGTATCTAATGATCATTAGCATTTCTTACATGTATTTTCAGCTTAATCACTCATTAATGTGTGCTTCTCTTGATTTCCTACTAACAAGGCTGGACTCTTTGTTGTAATCACTCATTCTCACTTAATTATGTTGAAAATACCTTGTGTACATCTAAGAAGCACTCTATTCATGTAAACAAGCACATCTACACTTCCTTGGAATTAGGAAACCATTGAATTTCATTAAACAACGAGTATCTAATGATCATTAGCATTTCTTACATGTATTTTCAGCTTAATCACTCATTAATGTGTGCTTCTCTTGATTTCCTACTAACAAGGCTGGACTCTTTGTTGTAATCACTCATTCTCACTTAATTATGTTGAAAATACCTTGTGTACATCTAAGAAGCACTCTATTCATGTAAACAAGCACATCTACACTTCCTTGGAATTAGGAAACCATTGAATTTCATTAACAACGAGTATCTAATGATCATTAGCATTTCTTACATGTATTTTCAGCTTAATCACTCATTAATGTGTGCTCTCTCTGATTTCCTACTAACAAGGCTGGACTCTTTGTTGTAATCACTCATTCTCACTTAATTATGTTGAAAATACCTTGTGTACATCTAAGAAGCACTCTATTCATGTAAACAAGCACATCTACACTTCCTTGGAATTAGGAAACCATTGAATTTCATTAAACAACGAGTATCTAATGATCATTAGCATTTCTTACATGTATTTTCAGCTTAATCACTCATTAATGTGTGCTTCTCTTGATTTCCTACTAACAAGGCTGGACTCTTTGTTGTAATCACTCATTCTCACTTAATTATGTTGAAAATACCTTGTGTACATCTAAGAAGCACTCTATTCATGTAAACAAGCACATCTACACTTCCTTGGAATTAGGAAACCATTGAATTTCATTAAACAACGAGTATCTAATGATCATTAGCATTTCTTACATGTATTTTCAGCTTAATCACTCATTAATGTGTGCTTCTCTTGATTTCCTACTAACAAGGCTGGACTCTTTGTTGTAATCACTCATTCTCACTTAATTATGTTGAAAATACCTTGTGTACATCTAAGAAGCACTCTATTCATGTAAACAAGCACATCTACACTTCCTTGGAATTAGGAAACCATTGAATTTCATTAAACAACGAGTATCTAATGATCATTAGCATTTCTTACATGTATTTTCAGCTTAATCACTCATTAATGTGTGCTTCTCTTGATTTCCTACTAACAAGGCTGGACTCTTTGTTGTAATCACTCATTCTCACTTAATTATGTTGAAAATACCTTGTGTACATCTAAGAAGCACTCTATTCATGTAAACAAGCACATCTACACTTCCTTGGAATTAGGAAACCATTGAATTTCATTAAACAACGAGTATCTAATGATCATTAGCATTTCTTACATGTATTTTCAGCTTAATCACTCATTAATGTGTGCTTCTCTTGATTTCCTACTAACAAGGCTGGACTCTTTGTTGTAATCACTCATTCTCACAAATTATGTTGAAAATACCTTGTGTACATCTAAGAAGCACTCTATTCATGTAAACAAGCACATCTACACTTCCTTGGAATTAGGAAACCATTGAATTTCATTAAACAACGAGTATCTAATGATCATTAGCATTTCTTACATGTATTTTCAGCTTAATCACTCATTAATGTGTGCTTCTCTTGATTTCCTACTAACAAGGCTGGACTCTTTGTTGTAATCACTCATTCTCACTTAATTATGTTGAAAATACCTTGTGTACATCTAAGAAGCACTCTATTCATGTAAACAAGCACATCTACACTTCCTTGGAATTAGGAAACCATTGAATTTCATTAAACAACGAGTATCTAATGATCATTAGCATTTCTTACATGTATTTTCAGCTTAATCACTCATTAATGTGTGCTTCTCTTGATTTCCTACTAACAAGGCTGGACTCTTTGTTGTAATCACTCATTCTCACTTAATTATGTTCAAAATACCTTGTGTACATCTAAGAAGCACTCTATTCATGTAAACAAGCACATCTACACTTCCTTGGAATTAGGAAACCATTGAATTTCATTAAACAACGAGTATCTAATGATCATTAGCATTTCTTACATGTATTTTCAGCTTAATCACTCATTAATGTGTGCTTCTCTTGATTTCCTACTAACAAGGCTGGACTCTTTGTTGTAATCACTCATTCTCACTTAATTATGTTGAAAATACCTTGTGTACATCTAAGAAGCACTCTATTCATGTAAACAAGCACATCTACACTTCCTTGGAATTAGGAAACCATTGAATTTCATTAAACAACGAGTATCTAATGATCATTAGCATTTCTTACATGTATTTTCAGCTTAATCACTCATTAATGTGTGCTTCTCTTGATTTCCTACTAACAAGGCTGGACTCTTTGTTGTAATCACTCATTCTCACTTAATTATGTTGAAAATACCTTGTGTACATCTAAGAAGCACTCTATTCATGTAAACAAGCACATCTACACAAGCACATCTACACTTGGAATTAGGAAACCATTGAATTTCATTAAACAACGAGTATCTAATGATCATTAGCATTTCTTACATGTATTTTCAGCTTAATCACTCATTAATGTGTGCTTCTCTTGACTTTCCTACTAACAAGGCTGGACTCTTTGTTGTAATCACTCATTCTCACTTAATTATGTTGAAAATACCTTGTGTACATCTAAGAAGCACTCTATTCATGTAAACAAGCACATCTACACTTCCTAGAATTAGGGAAACCATTGAATTTCATTAAACAACGAGTATCTAATGATCATTAGCAATTTCTTACATGTATTTCAGCTTAATCACTCATTAATGTGTGCTTCTCTTGATTCCAACTAACAAGGCTGGACTCTTTCTTGTAATCACTCATTCTCACTTAAATTATGTTGAAAATACCTTGTGTACATCTAGAAGCACTCTATTCATGTAAACAAGGCACATCTACACTTCCTTGGAATTAGGAAACCATTGAATTTCATTAAACAACGAGTATCTAATGATCATTAGCATTTCTTACATGTATTTTCAGCTGAATCACTCATTAATGTGTGCTTCTCTTGATTTCCTACTAACAAGGCCGGACTCTTTGTTGTAATCACTCATTCTCACTTAATTATGTTCAAAATACCTTGTGTACATCTAAGAAGCACTCTATTCATGTAAACAAGCACATCTACACTTCCTTGGAATTAGGAAACCATTGAATTTCATTAAACAACGAGTATCTAATGATCATTAGCATTTCTTACATGTATTTTCAGCTTAATCACTCATTAATGTGTGCTTCTCTTGATTTCCTACTAACAAGGCTGGACTCTTTGTTGTAATCACTCATTCTCACTTAATTATGTTGAAAATACCTTGTGTACATCTAAGAAGCACTCTATTCATGTAAACAAGCACATCTACACTTCCTTGGAATTAGGAAACCATTGAATTTCATTAAACAACGAGTATCTAATGATCATTAGCATTTCTTACATGTATTTCAGGCTAATCACTCATTAATGTGTGCTTCTCTTGATTTCCTACTAACAAGGCTGGACTCTTTGTTGTAATCACTCATTCTCACTTAATTATGTTCAAAATACCTTGTGTACATCTAAGAAGCACTCTATTCATGTAAACAAGCACATCTACACTTCCTTGGAATTAGGAAACCATTGAATTTCTTAAACAACGAGTATCTAATGATCATTAGCATTTCTTACATGTATTTTCAGCTTAATCCCTCATTAATGTGTGCTTCTCTTGATTTCCTACTAACAAGGCTGGACTCTTTGTTGTAATCACTCATTCTCACTTAATTATGTTCAAAATACCTTGTGTAAATCTAAGAAGCACTCTATTCATGTAAACAAGCACATCTACACTTCCTTGGAATTAGGAAACCATTGAATTTCATTAAACAACGAGTATCTAATGATCATTAGCATTTCTTACATGTATTTTCAGCTTAATCACTCATTAATGTGTGCTTCTCTTGATTTCCTACTAACAAGGCTGGACTTTTGTTGTAATCACTCATTCTCACTTAATTATGTTCAAAATACCTTGTGTACAATCTAAGAAGCACTCTATTCATGTAAACAAGCACATCTACACTTCCTTGGAATTAGGAAACCATTGAATTTCATTAAACAACGAGTATCTAATGATCATTAGCATTTCTTACATGTATTTTCAGCTTAATCACTCATTAATGTGTGCTTCTCTTGATTTCCTACTAACAAGGCTGGACTCTTTGTTGTAATCACTCATTCTCACTTAATTATGTTCAAAATACCTTGTGTACATCTAAGAAGCACTCTATTCATGTAAACAAGCACATCTACACTTCCTTGGAATTAGGAAACCATTGAATTTCATTAAACAACGAGTATCTAATGATCATTAGCATTTCTTACATGTATTTTCAGCTTAATCACTCATTAATGTGTGCTTCTCTTGATTTCCTACTAACAAGGCTGGACTCTTTGTTGTAATCACTCATTCTCACTTAATTATGTTCAAAATACCTTGTGTACATCTAAGAAGCACTCTATTCATGTAAACAAGCACATCTACACTTCCTTGGAATTAGGAAACCATTGAATTTCATTAAACAACGAGTATCTAATGATCATTAGCATTTCTTACATGTATTTTCAGCTTAATCACTCATTAATGTGTGCTTCTCTTGATTTCCTACTAACAAGGCTGGACTCTTTGTTGTAATCACTCATTCTCACTTAATTATGTTCAAAATACCTTGTGTACATCTAAGAAGCACTCTATTCATGTAAACAAGCACATCTACACTTCCTTGGAATTAGGAAACCATTGAATTTCATTAAACAACGAGTATCTAATGATCATTAGCATTTCTTACATGTATTTTCAGCTTAATCACTCATTAATGTGTGCTTCTCTTGATTTCCTACTAACAAGGCTGGACTCTTTGTTGTAATCACTCATTCTCACTTAATTATGTTGAAAATACCTTGTGTACATCTAAGAAGCACTCTATTCATGTAAACAAGCACATCTACACTTCCTTGGAATTAGGAAACCATTGAATTTCATTAAACAACGAGTATCTAATGATCATTAGCATTTCTTACATGTATTTTCAGCTTAATCACTCATTAATGTGTGCTTCTCTTGATTTCCTACTAACAAGGCTGGACTCTTTGTTGTAATCACTCATTCTCACTTAATTATGTTCAAAATACTTGTGTACATCTAAGAAGCACTCTATTCATGTAAACAAGCACATCTACACTTCCTTGGAATTAGGAAACCATTGAATTTCATTAAACAACGAGTATCTAATGATCATTAGCATTTCTTACATGTATTTTCAGCTTAATCACTCATTAATGTGTGCTTCTCTTGATTTCCTACTAACAAGGCTGGACTCTTTGTTGTAATCACTCATTCTCACTTAATTATGTTCAAAATACCTTGTGTACATCTAAGAAGCACTCTATTCATGTAAACAAGCACATCTACACTTCCTTGGAATTAGGAAACCATTGAATTTCATTAAACAACGAGTATCTAATGATCATTAGCATTTCTTACATGTATTTTCAGCTTAATCACTCATTAATGTGTGCTTCTCTTGATTTCCTACTAACAAGGCTGGACTCTTTTGTTGTAATCACTCATTCTCACTTAATTATGTTCAAAATACCTTGTGTACATCTAAGAAGCACTCTATTCATGTAAACAAGCACATCTACACTTCCTTGGAATTAGGAAACCATTGAATTTCATTAAACAACGAGTATCTAATGATCATTAGCATTTCTTACATGTATTTTCAGCTTAATCACTCATTAATGTGTGCTTCTCTTGATTTCCTACTAACAAGGCTGGACTCTTTGTTGTAATCACTCATTCTCACTTAATTATGTTCAAAATACCTTGTGTACATCTAAGAAGCACTCTATTCATGTAAACAAGCACATCTACACTTCCTTGGAATTAGGAAACCATTGAATTTCATTAAACAACGAGTATCTAATGATCATTAGCATTTCTTACATGTATTTTCAGCTTAATCACTCATTAATGTGTGCTTCTCTTGATTTCCTACTAACAAGGCTGGACTCTTTGTTGTAATCACTCATTCTCACTTAATTATGTTCAAAATACCTTGTGTACATCTAAGAAGCACTCTATTCATGTAAACAAGCACATCTACACTTCCTTGGAATTAGGAAACCATTGAATTTCATTAAACAACGAGTATCTAATGATCATTAGCATTTCTTACATGTATTTTCAGCTTAATCACTCATTAATGTGTGCTTCTCTTGATTTCCTACTAACAAGGCTGGACTCTTTGTTGTAATCACTCATTCTCACTTAATTATGTTCAAAATACCTTGTGTACATCTAAGAAGCACTCTATTCATGTAAACAAGCACATCTACACTTCCTTGGAATTAGGAAACCATTGAATTTCATTAAACAACGAGTATCTAATGATCATTAGCATTTCTTACATGTATTTTCAGCTTAATCACTCATTAATGTGTGCTTCTCTTGATTTCCTACTAACAAGGCTGGACTCTTTGTTGTAATCACTCATTCTCACTTAATTATGTTGAAAATACCTTGTGTACATCTAAGAAGCACTCTATTCATGTAAACAAGCACATCTACACTTCCTTGGAATTAGGAAACCATTGAATTTCATTAAACAACGAGTATCTAATGATCATTAGCATTTCTTACATGTATTTTCAGCTTAATCACTCATTAATGTGTGCTTCTCTTGATTTCCTACTAACAAGGCTGGACTCTTTGTTGTAATCACTCATTCTCACTTAATTATGTTGAAAATACCTTGTGTACATCTAAGAAGCACTCTATTCATGTAAACAAGCACATCTACACTTCCTTGGAATTAGGAAACCATTGAATTTCATTAAACAACGAGTATCTAATGATCATTAGCATTTCTTACATGTATTTTCAGCTTAATCACTCATTAATGTGTGCTTCTCTGATTTCCTACTAACAAGGCTGGACTCTTTGTTGTAATCACTCATTCTCACTTAATTATGTTCAAAATACCTTGTGTACATCTAAGAAGCACTCTATTCATGTAAACAAGCACATCTACACTTCCTTGGAATTAGGAAACCATTGAATTTCATTAAACAACGAGTATCTAATGATCATTAGCATTTCTTACATGTATTTTCAGCTTAATCACTCATTAATGTGTGCTTCTCTTGATTTCCTACTAACAAGGCTGGACTCTTTGTTGTAATCACTCATTCTCACTTAATTATGTTGAAAATACCTTGTGTACATCTAAGAAGCACTCTATTCATGTAAACAAGCACATCTACACTTCCTTGGAATTAGGAAACCATTGAATTTCATTAAACAACGAGTATCTAATGATCATTAGCATTTCTTACATGTATTTTCAGCTTAATCACTCATTAATGTGTGCTTCTCTTGATTTCCTACTAACAAGGCTGGACTCTTTGTTGTAATCACTCATTCTCACTTAATTATGTTCAAAATACCTTGTGTACATCTAAGAAGCACTCTATTCATGTAAACAAGCACATCTACACTTCCTTGGAATTAGGAAACCATTGAATTTCATTAAACAACGAGTATCTAATGATCATTAGCATTTCTTACATGTATTTTCAGCTTAATCACTCATTAATGTGTGCTTCTCTTGATTTCCTACTAACAAGGCTGGACTCTTTGTTGTAATCACTCATTCTCACTTAATTATGTTCAAAATACCTTGTGTACATCTAAGAAGCACTCTATTCATGTAAACAAGCACATCTACACTTCCTTGGAATTAGGAAACCATTGAATTTCATTAAACAACGAGTATCTAATGATCATTAGCATTTCTTACATGTATTTTCAGCTTAATCACTCATTAATGTGTGCTTCTCTTGATTTCCTACTAACAAGGCTGGACTCTTTGTTGTAATCACTCATTCTCACTTAATTATGTTCAAAATACCTTGTGTACATCTAAGAAGCACTCTATTCATGTAAACAAGCACATCTACACTTCCTTGGAATTAGGAAACCATTGAATTTCATTAAACAACGAGTATCTAATGATCATTAGCATTTCTTACATGTATTTTCAGCTTAATCACTCATTAATGTGTGCTTCTCTTGATTTCCTACTAACAAGGCTGGACTCTTTGTTGTAATCACTCATTCTCACTTAATTATGTTCAAAATACCTTGTGTACATCTAAGAAGCACTCTATTCATGTAAACAAGCACATCTACACTTCCTTGGAATTAGGAAACCATTGAATTTCATTAAACAACGAGTATCTAATGATCATTAGCATTTCTTACATGTATTTTCAGCTTAATCACTCATTAATGTGTGCTTCTCTTGATTTCCTACTAACAAGGCTGGACTCTTTGTTGTAATCACTCATTCTCACTTAATTATGTTCAAAATACCTTGTGTACATCTAAGAAGCACTCTATTCATGTAAACAAGCACATCTACACTTCCTTGGAATTAGGAAACCATTGAATTTCATTAAACAACGAGTATCTAATGATCATTAGCATTTCTTACATGTATTTTCAGCTTAATCACTCATTAATGTGTGCTTCTCTTGATTTCCTACTAACAAGGCTGGACTCTTTGTTGTAATCACTCATTCTCACTTAATTATGTTCAAAATACCTTGTGTACATCTAAGAAGCACTCTATTCATGTAAACAAGCACATCTACACTTCCTTGGAATTAGGAAACCATTGAATTTCATTAAACAACGAGTATCTAATGATCATTAGCATTTCTTACATGTATTTTCAGCTTAATCACTCATTAATGTGTGCTTCTCTTGATTTCCTACTAACAAGGCTGGACTCTTTGTTGTAATCACTCATTCTCACTTAATTATGTTCAAAATACCTTGTGTACATCTAAGAAGCACTCTATTCATGTAAACAAGCACATCTACACTTCCTTGGAATTAGGAAACCATTGAATTTCATTAAACAACGAGTATCTAATGATCATTAGCATTTCTTACATGTATTTTCAGCTTAATCACTCATTAATGTGTGCTTCTCTTGATTTCCTACTAACAAGGCTGGACTCTTTGTTGTAATCACTCATTCTCACTTAATTATGTTCAAAATACCTTGTGTACATCTAAGAAGCACTCTATTCATGTAAACAAGCACATCTACACTTCCTTGGAATTAGGAAACCATTGAATTTCATTAAACAACGAGTATCTAATGATCATTAGCATTTCTTACATGTATTTTCAGCTTAATCACTCATTAATGTGTGCTTCTCTTGATTTCCTACTAACAAGGCTGGACTCTTTGTTGTAATCACTCATTCTCACTTAATTATGTTCAAAATACCTTGTGTACATCTAAGAAGCACTCTATTCATGTAAACAAGCACATCTACACTTCCTTGGAATTAGGAAACCATTGAATTTCATTAAACAACGAGTATCTAATGATCATTAGCATTTCTTACATGTATTTTCAGCTTAATCACTCATTAATGTGTGCTTCTCTTGATTTCCTACTAACAAGGCTGGACTCTTTGTTGTAATCACTCATTCTCACTTAATTATGTTCAAAATACCTTGTGTACATCTAAGAAGCACTCTATTCATGTAAACAAGCACATCTACACTTCCTTGGAATTAGGAAACCATTGAATTTCATTAAACAACGAGTATCTAATGATCATTAGCATTTCTTACATGTATTTTCAGCTTAATCACTCATTAATGTGTGCTTCTCTTGATTTCCTACTAACAAGGCTCGACTCTTTGTTGTAATCACTCATTCTCACTTAATTATGTTCAAAATACCTTGTGTACATCTAAGAAGCACTCTATTCATGTAAACAAGCACATCTACACTTCCTTGGAATTAGGAAACCATTGAATTTCATTAAACAACGAGTATCTAATGATCATTAGCATTTCTTACATGTATTTTCAGCTTAATCACTCATTAATGTGTGCTTCTCTTGATTTCCTACTAACAAGGCTGGACTCTTTGTTGTAATCACTCATTCTCACTTAATTATGTTCAAAATACCTTGTGTACATCTAAGAAGCACTCTATTCATGTAAACAAGCACATCTACACTTCCTTGGAATTAGGAAACCATTGAATTTCATTAAACAACGAGTATCTAATGATCATTAGCATTTCTTACATGTATTTTCAGCTTAATCACTCATTAATGTGTGCTTCTCTTGATTTCCTACTAACAAGGCTGCACTCTTTGTTGTAATCACTCATTCTCACTTAATTATGTTCAAAATACCTTGTGTACATCTAAGAAGCACTCTATTCATGTAAACAAGCACATCTACACTTCCTTGGAATTAGGAAACCATTGAATTTCATTAAACAACGAGTATCTAATGATCATTAGCATTTCTTACATGTATTTTCAGCTTAATCACTCATTAATGTGTGCTTCTCTTGATTTCCTACTAACAAGGCTGGACTCTTTGTTGTAATCACTCATTCTCACTTAATTATGTTCAAAATACCTTGTGTACATCTAAGAAGCACTCTATTCATGTAAACAAGCACATCTACACTTCCTTGGAATTAGGAAACCATTGAATTTCATTAAACAACGAGTATCTAATGATCATTAGCATTTCTTACATGTATTTTCAGCTTAATCACTCATTAATGTGTGCTTCTCTTGATTTCCTACTAACAAGGCTGGACTCTTTGTTGTAATCACTCATTCTCACTTAATTATGTTCAAAATACCTTGTGTACATCTAAGAAGCACTCTATTCATGTAAACAAGCACATCTACACTTCCTTGGAATTAGGAAACCATTGAATTTCATTAAACAACGAGTATCTAATGATCATTAGCATTTCTTACATGTATTTTCAGCTTAATCACTCATTAATGTGTGCTTCTCTTGATTTCCTACTAACAAGGCTGGACTCTTTGTTGTAATCACTCATTCTCACTTAATTATGTTCAAAATACCTTGTGTACATCTAAGAAGCACTCTATTCATGTAAACAAGCACATCTACACTTCCTTGGAATTAGGAAACCATTGAATTTCATTAAACAACGAGTATCTAATGATCATTAGCATTTCTTACATGTATTTTCAGCTTAATCACTCATTAATGTGTGCTTCTCTTGATTTCCTACTAACAAGGCTGGACTCTTTGTTGTAATCACTCATTCTCACTTAATTATGTTCAAAATACCTTGTGTACATCTAAGAAGCACTCTATTCATGTAAACAAGCACATCTACACTTCCTTGGAATTAGGAAACCATTGAATTTCATTAAACAACGAGTATCTAATGATCATTAGCATTTCTTACATGTATTTTCAGCTTAATCACTCATTAATGTGTGCTTCTCTTGATTTCCTACTAACAAGGCTGGACTCTTTGTTGTAATCACTCATTCTCACTTAATTATGTTCAAAATACCTTGTGTACATCTAAGAAGCACTCTATTCATGTAAACAAGCACATCTACACTTCCTTGGAATTAGGAAACCATTGAATTTCATTAAACAACGAGTATCTAATGATCATTAGCATTTCTTACATGTATTTTCAGCTTAATCACTCATTAATGTGTGCTTCTCTTGATTTCCTACTAACAAGGCTGGACTCTTTGTTGTAATCACTCATTCTCACTTAATTATGTTCAAAATACCTTGTGTACATCTAAGAAGCACTCTATTCATGTAAACAAGCACATCTACACTTCCTTGGAATTAGGAAACCATTGAATTTCATTAAACAACGAGTATCTAATGATCATTAGCATTTCTTACATGTATTTTCAGCTTAATCACTCATTAATGTGTGCTTCTCTTGATTTCCTACTAACAAGGCTGGACTCTTTGTTGTAATCACTCATTCTCACTTAATTATGTTCAAAATACCTTGTGTACATCTAAGAAGCACTCTATTCATGTAAACAAGCACATCTACACTTCCTTGGAATTAGGAAACCATTGAATTTCATTAAACAACGAGTATCTAATGATCATTAGCATTTCTTACATGTATTTTCAGCTTAATCACTCATTAATGTGTGCTTCTCTTGATTTCCTACTAACAAGGCTGGACTCTTTGTTGTAATCACTCATTCTCACTTAATTATGTTCAAAATACCTTGTGTACATCTAAGAAGCACTCTATTCATGTAAACAAGCACATCTACACTTCCTTGGAATTAGGAAACCATTGAATTTCATTAAACAACGAGTATCTAATGATCATTAGCATTTCTTACATGTATTTTCAGCTTAATCACTCATTAATGTGTGCTTCTCTTGATTTCCTACTAACAAGGCTGGACTCTTTGTTGTAATCACTCATTCTCACTTAATTATGTTCAAAATACCTTGTGTACATCTAAGAAGCACTCTATTCATGTAAACAAGCACATCTACACTTCCTTGGAATTAGGAAACCATTGAATTTCATTAAACAACGAGTATCTAATGATCATTAGCATTTCTTACATGTATTTTCAGCTTAATCACTCATTAATGTGTGCTTCTCTTGATTTCCTACTAACAAGGCTGGACTCTTTGTTGTAATCACTCATTCTCACTTAATTATGTTCAAAATACCTTGTGTACATATAAGAAGCACTCTATTCATGTAAACAAGCACATCTACACTTCCTTGGAATTAGGAAACCATTGAATTTCATTAAACAACGAGTATCTAATGATCATTAGCATTTCTTACATGTATTTTCAGCTTAATCACTCATTAATGTGTGCTTCTCTTGATTTCCTACTAACAAGGCTGGACTCTTTGTTGTAATCACTCATTCTCACTTAATTATGTTCAAAATACCTTGTGTACATCTAAGAAGCACTCTATTCATGTAAACAAGCACATCTACACTTCCTTGGAATTAGGAAACCATTGAATTTCATTAAACAACGAGTATCTAATGATCATTAGCATTTCTTACATGTATTTTCAGCTTAATCACTCATTAATGTGTGCTTCTCTTGATTTCCTACTAACAAGGCTGGACTCTTTGTTGTAATCACTCATTCTCACTTAATTATGTTCAAAATACCTTGTGTACATCTAAGAAGCACTCTATTCATGTAAACAAGCACATCTACACTTCCTTGGAATTAGGAAACCATTGAATTTCATTAAACAACGAGTATCTAATGATCATTAGCATTTCTTACATGTATTTTCAGCTTAATCACTCATTAATGTGTGCTTCTCTTGATTTCCTACTAACAAGGCTGGACTCTTTGTTGTAATCACTCATTCTCACTTAATTATGTTCAAAATACCTTGTGTACATCTAAGAAGCACTCTATTCATGTAAACAAGCACATCTACACTTCCTTGGAATTAGGAAACCATTGAATTTCATTAAACAACGAGTATCTAATGATCATTAGCATTTCTTACATGTATTTTCAGCTTAATCACTCATTAATGTGTGCTTCTCTTGATTTCCTACTAACAAGGCTGGACTCTTTGTTGTAATCACTCATTCTCACTTAATTATGTTCAAAATACCTTGTGTACATCTAAGAAGCACTCTATTCATGTAAACAAGCACATCTACACTTCCTTGGAATTAGGAAACCATTGAATTTCATTAAACAACGAGTATCTAATGATCATTAGCATTTCTTACATGTATTTTCAGCTTAATCACTCATTAATGTGTGCTTCTCTTGATTTCCTACTAACAAGGCTGGACTCTTTGTTGTAATCACTCATTCTCACTTAATTATGTTCAAAATACCTTGTGTACATCTAAGAAGCACTCTATTCATGTAAACAAGCACATCTACACTTCCTTGGAATTAGGAAACCATTGAATTTCATTAAACAACGAGTATCTAATGATCATTAGCATTTCTTACATGTATTTTCAGCTTAATCACTCATTAATGTGTGCTTCTCTTGATTTCCTACTAACAAGGCTGGACTCTTTGTTGTAATCACTCATTCTCACTTAATTATGTTCAAAATACCTTGTGTACATATAAGAAGCACTCTATTCATGTAAACAAGCACATCTACACTTCCTTGGAATTAGGAAACCATTGAATTTCATTAAACAACGAGTATCTAATGATCATTAGCATTTCTTACATGTATTTTCAGCTTAATCACTCATTAATGTGTGCTTCTCTTGATTTCCTACTAACAAGGCTGGACTCTTTGTTGTAATCACTCATTCTCACTTAATTATGTTCAAAATACCTTGTGTACATCTAAGAAGCACTCTATTCATGTAAACAAGCACATCTACACTTCCTTGGAATTAGGAAACCATTGAATTTCATTAAACAACGAGTATCTAATGATCATTAGCATTTCTTACATGTATTTTCAGCTTAATCACTCATTAATGTGTGCTTCTCTTGATTTCCTACTAACAAGGCTGGACTCTTTGTTGTAATCACTCATTCTCACTTAATTATGTTCAAAATACCTTGTGTACATCTAAGAAGCACTCTATTCATGTAAACAAGCACATCTACACTTCCTTGGAATTAGGAAACCATTGAATTTCATTAAACAACGAGTATCTAATGATCATTAGCATTTCTTACATGTATTTTCAGCTTAATCACTCATTAATGTGTGCTTCTCTTGATTTCCTACTAACAAGGCTGGACTCTTTGTTGTAATCACTCATTCTCACTTAATTATGTTCAAAATACCTTGTGTACATCTAAGAAGCACTCTATTCATGTAAACAAGCACATCTACACTTCCTTGGAATTAGGAAACCATTGAATTTCATTAAACAACGAGTATCTAATGATCATTAGCATTTCTTACATGTATTTTCAGCTTAATCACTCATTAATGTGTGCTTCTCTTGATTTCCTACTAACAAGGCTGGACTCTTTGTTGTAATCACTCATTCTCACTTAATTATGTTCAAAATACCTTGTGTACATATAAGAAGCACTCTATTCATGTAAACAAGCACATCTACACTTCCTTGGAATTAGGAAACCATTGAATTTCATTAAACAACGAGTATCTAATGATCATTAGCATTTCTTACATGTATTTTCAGCTTAATCACTCATTAATGTGTGCTTCTCTTGATTTCCTACTAACAAGGCTGGACTCTTTGTTGTAATCACTCATTCTCACTTAATTATGTTCAAAATACCTTGTGTACATCTAAGAAGCACTCTATTCATGTAAACAAGCACATCTACACTTCCTTGGAATTAGGAAACCATTGAATTTCATTAAACAACGAGTATCTAATGATCATTAGCATTTCTTACATGTATTTTCAGCTTAATCACTCATTAATGTGTGCTTCTCTTGATTTCCTACTAACAAGGCTGGACTCTTTGTTGTAATCACTCATTCTCACTTAATTATGTTCAAAATACCTTGTGTACATCTAAGAAGCACTCTATTCATGTAAACAAGCACATCTACACTTCCTTGGAATTAGGAAACCATTGAATTTCATTAAACAACGAGTATCTAATGATCATTAGCATTTCTTACATGTATTTTCAGCTTAATCACTCATTAATGTGTGCTTCTCTTGATTTCCTACTAACAAGGCTGGACTCTTTGTTGTAATCACTCATTCTCACTTAATTATGTTCAAAATACCTTGTGTACATATAAGAAGCACTCTATTCATGTAAACAAGCACATCTACACTTCCTTGGAATTAGGAAACCATTGAATTTCATTAAACAACGAGTATCTAATGATCATTAGCATTTCTTACATGTATTTTCAGCTTAATCACTCATTAATGTGTGCTTCTCTTGATTTCCTACTAACAAGGCTGGACTCTTTGTTGTAATCACTCATTCTCACTTAATTATGTTCAAAATACCTTGTGTACATATAAGAAGCACTCTATTCATGTAAACAAGCACATCTACACTTCCTTGGAATTAGGAAACCATTGAATTTCATTAAACAACGAGTATCTAATGATCATTAGCATTTCTTACATGTATTTTCAGCTTAATCACTCATTAATGTGTGCTTCTCTTGATTTCCTACTAACAAGGCTCGGACTTTTGTTGTAATCACTCATTCTCACTTAATTATGTTCAAAATACCTTGTGTACAATTAAGAAGCACTCTATTCATGTAAACAAGCACATCTACACTTCCTTGGAATTAGGAAACCATTGAATTTCATTAAACAACGAGTATCTAATGATCATTAGCATTTCTTACATGTATTTTCAGCTTAATCACTCATTAATGTGTGCTTCTCTTGATTTCCTACTAACAAGGCTGGACTCTTTGTTGTAATCACTCATTCTCACTTAATTATGTTCAAAATACCTTGTGTACATCTAAGAAGCACTCTATTCATGTAAACAAGCACATCTACACTTCCTTGGAATTAGGAAACCATTGAATTTCATTAAACAACGAGTATCTAATGATCATTAGCATTTCTTACATGTATTTTCAGCTTAATCACTCATTAATGTGTGCTTCTCTTGATTTCCTACTAACAAGGCTGGACTCTTTGTTGTAATCACTCATTCTCACTTAATTATGTTCAAAATACCTTGTGTACATCTAAGAAGCACTCTATTCATGTAAACAAGCACATCTACACTTCCTTGGAATTAGGAAACCATTGAATTTCATTAAACAACGAGTATCTAATGATCATTAGCATTTCTTACATGTATTTTCAGCTTAATCACTCATTAATGTGTGCTTCTCTTGATTTCCTACTAACAAGGCTGGACTCTTTGTTGTAATCACTCATTCTCACTTAATTATGTTCAAAATACCTTGTGTACATCTAAGAAGCACTCTATTCATGTAAACAAGCACATCTACACTTCCTTGGAATTAGGAAACCATTGAATTTCATTAAACAACGAGTATCTAATGATCATTAGCATTTCTTACATGTATTTTCAGCTTAATCACTCATTAATGTGTGCTTCTCTTGATTTCCTACTAACAAGGCTGGACTCTTTGTTGTAATCACTCATTCTCACTTAATTATGTTCAAAATACCTTGTGTACATCTAAGAAGCACTCTATTCATGTAAACAAGCACATCTACACTTCCTTGGAATTAGGAAACCATTGAATTTCATTAAACAACGAGTATCTAATGATCATTAGCATTTCTTACATGTATTTTCAGCTTAATCACTCATTAATGTGTGCTTCTCTTGATTTCCTACTAACAAGGCTGGACTCTTTGTTGTAATCACTCATTCTCACTTAATTATGTTCAAAATACCTTGTGTACATCTAAGAAGCACTCTATTCATGTAAACAAGCACATCTACACTTCCTTGGAATTAGGAAACCATTGAATTTCATTAAACAACGAGTATCTAATGATCATTAGCATTTCTTACATGTATTTTCAGCTTAATCACTCATTAATGTGTGCTTCTCTTGATTTCCTACTAACAAGGCTGGACTCTTTGTTGTAATCACTCATTCTCACTTAATTATGTTCAAAATACCTTGTGTACATCTAAGAAGCACTCTATTCATGTAAACAAGCACATCTACACTTCCTTGGAATTAGGAAACCATTGAATTTCATTAAACAACGAGTATCTAATGATCATTAGCATTTCTTACATGTATTTTCAGCTTAATCACTCATTAATGTGTGCTTCTCTTGATTTCCTACTAACAAGGCTGGACTCTTTGTTGTAATCACTCATTCTCACTTAATTATGTTCAAAATACCTTGTGTACATCTAAGAAGCACTCTATTCATGTAAACAAGCACATCTACACTTCCTTGGAATTAGGAAACCATTGAATTTCATTAAACAACGAGTATCTAATGATCATTAGCATTTCTTACATGTATTTTCAGCTTAATCACTCATTAATGTGTGCTTCTCTTGATTTCCTACTAACAAGGCTGGACACTTTGTTGTAATCACTCATTCTCACTTAATTATGTTGAAAATACCTTGTGTACATTAAGAAGCACTCTATTCATGTAAACAAGCACATCTACACTTCCTTGGAATTAGGAAACCATTGAATTTCATTAAACAACGAGTATCTAATGATCATTAGCATTTCTTACATGTATTTTCAGCTTAATCACTCATTAATGTGTGCTTCTCTTGATTTTCCTACTAACAAGGCTGGACTCTTTGTTGTAATCACTCATTCTCACTTAATTATGTTCAAAATACCTTGTGTACATAATAAGAAGCCACTATTCATGTAAACAAGCACATCTACACTTCCTTGGAATTAGGAAACCATTGAATTTCATTAAACAACGAGTATCTATGATCATTAGCATTTCTTACATGTATTTTCAGCTTAATCACTCAAATGTGTGCTTCTCCTTGATTTCCTTCTAACAAGGCTGGACTTGTTGTAATGACTCATCTCACTTAATTATGTTCAAAATACCTTGTCTACAAATAAGAAGCACTCTATTCATGTAAACAAGCACATCTACACTTCCTGGAATAGGAAACCATTGAATTTCATTTAAACAACGAGTATCTAATGATCATTAGCATTCTTACATGTATTTTCAGCTTAATCACTCATTAATGTGTGCTTCTCTTGATTTTCCTTCTAACAAGGCTCCACTTTTTGTTGTAATGACTNACTCTTTGTTGTAATCACTCATTTCACTTAATTATGTTCAAAATACCGTTGTGTAAAACATCTCAAGAAGCACTCCATTGCATGTAAACAAGGCACATCTAACACTTCCTTGGAATTAGAAACCTTGAATTTCATTAAAACAACTTAGTATCTAATGGTCATTAGCATTTCTTACATGTATCTTCAGCTTAATCACTCAATTAATGTGTGCTTCTGCGTAGATTTCCTACCAACAAGCCTGGACTCCTGTGTGTAATCAACTCATTTCTCGCTAATTATGTTCAAAATACTTGTCTACAATAAGAAGCACCCTATTCATGTAAACGAAGCACATCTACACTTCCTTAAATTAGTAAATCGCAATTGCTTTCATAACGACATCTAATGATCATTAGCATTCTTAATGTATTTTTCGAGCTTAATCACCCCATTAATGTGTGCTTCTCTTCATTTTCCTACTACGAGGCTGGCTCTTTGTTGTAATCACTCGTTCTTACTAAATTATGTTGAAAATACCTTTTGTACATGTAAGAAGCACTCTATTCATGTAAACAAGCACATCTACACTTCCTTGGAATTAGGAAACCATTGAATTTCTTTAAACAACGGGTATCTAATGATCATTAGCATTTCCTACATGTATTTCAGCTTAATCACTCATTAATGTGTGCTTATCCTGATTTCCTTCTAACAAGGGTCCACTTTTGTTGTAATGACTCATTCTCACTTAATTATGTTCAAAATACCTTGTCTACAAATAAGAAGCACTCATCTACACTTCCTTGGAATTAGAAAAGCGTTGAATTTCATTAAACAAAGAGCATCTAAAAATCATTAGCATTTCTTACATGTATTTTCAGCTTAATCACTCATTAATTTGTGCTTCTCTTGATTTCCTTCTAACAAGGCTCCACTTTTTTGGTAATGACTCATTCTCACTTAATTATGTTCAAAATACCTTGTGTACATCTCAGAAGCACTCTATTCAAGTAAACAAGCACATCTACACTTCCTCGGAATTAGGAAACCATTGAATGTCATTAAACAACGAGTATCTAATGATCATTACCATTTCCTACATGTATTTTCAGCTTAACCACTCATTAATGTGTGCTTCTCTTGATTTCCTTCTAACGAGGCTCCACTTTTTGTTGTAGTGACTCATTCTCGCTTAATTATGTCCAAAATACCTTGTCTACAAATAAGAAGCACTCTATTCATGTAAACAAGCACATCTACACTTCCTCGGAAATAGGAAACCATTGAATTTCATTAAACAACGATTATCTAATGATCATTAGCATTTCTTACATGTATTTTCAGCTTAATCACGCCTTAATGTGTGCTTCTCTTGATTTCCTACTAACAAGGCTGGACTCTTTGTTGTAATCTCTCATTCTCACTAAATTATGTTCAAAATACCTTTTGTACATCTAAGAAGCACTCTATTCATGTAAACAAGCACATCTACATTTCCCTGGAATTAGGAAACCGTTGAATTTCTTTAAACAACGAGTATCTAATGATCATACATTTCTTACATGTATTTTCAGCTTAATCACTCCTTAATGTGTGCTTCTCTTGATTTCCTACTACCGAGGCTGGACTCTTCGTTGTAATCACTCGTTCTTACTAAATTATGTTCAAAATACCTTTTGTACTTCTAAGAAGCACTCTATTCATGTAAACAAGCACATCTACACTTCCTTGGAATTAGGAAACCGTTGAATTTCTTTAAACAACGGGTATCTAATGATCATTAGCATTTCCAACATGTATTTTCAGCTTAATCACTCATTAATGTGTGCTTATCCTGATTTCCTTCTAACAAGGGTCCACTTTTTGTTGTAATGACTCATTCTCACTTAATTATGTTCAAAATACCTTGTCTACAAATAAGAAGCACTCATCTACACTTCCTTGGAATTAGAAAAGCGTTGAATTTTATTAAACAAAGAGCATCTAAAAATCATTAGCATTTCTTACATGTATTTTCAGCTTAATCACTCATTAATGTGTGCTTCTCTTGATTTCCTTCTAACAAGGCTCCACTTTTTTTGGTAATGACTCATTCTCACTTAATTATGTTCAAAATACCTTGTGTACATCTCAGAAGCACTCTATTCAAGTAAACAAGCACATCTACACTTCCTCGGAATTAGGAAACCATTGAATGTCATTAAACAACGAGTATCTAATGATCATTACCATTTCCTACATGTATTTTCAGCTTAACCACTCATTAATGTGTGCTTCTCTTGATTTCCTTCTAACAAGGCTCCACTTTTTGTTGTAGTGACTCATTCTCGCTTAATTATGTCCAAAATACCTTGTCTACAAATAAGAGGCACTCTATTCATGTAAACAAGCACATCTACACTTCCTCGGAAATAGGAAACCATTGAATTTCATTAAACAACGAGTATCTAATGATCATTAGCATTTCTTACATGTATTTTCAGCTTAATCACGCCTTAATGTGTGCTTCTCTTGATTTCCTACTAACAAGGCTGGACTCTTTGTTGTAATCTCTCATTCTCACTAAATTATGTTCAAAATACCTTTTGTACATCTAAGAAGCACTCTATTCATGTAAACAAGCACATCTACATTTCCCTGGAATTAGGAAACCGTTGAATTTCTTTAAACAACGAGTATCTAATGATCATACATTTCTTACATGTATTTTCAGCTTAATCACTCCTTAATGTGTGCTTCTCTTGATTTCCTACTACCGAGGCTGGACTCTTCGTTGTAATCACTCGTTCTTACTAAATTATGTTCAAAATACCTTTTGTACTTCTAAGAAGCACTCTATTCATGTAAACAAGCACATCTACACTTCCTTGGAATTAGGAAACCGTTGAATTTCTTTAAACAACGGGTATCTAATGATCATTAGCATTTCCAACATGTATTTTCAGCTTAATCGCTCATTAATGTGTGCTTCTCCTGATTTCCTTCTAACAAGGCTCCACTTTTTGTTGTAATGACTCATTCTCACTTGATTATGTTCAAAATACCTTGTCTACAAATAAGAAGCACTCTATTCATGTAAACAAGCACATCTACACTTCCTTGGAATTAGGAATCCATGGAATTTCATTAAACAACGAGTAGCTAATGATCATTAGCATTTCTTACATGTATTTTCAGCTTAATCGCTCATTAATGTGTGCTTCTCCTGATTTCCTTCTAACAAGGCTCCACTTTTTGTTGTAATGACTCATTCTCACTTAATTATGTTCAAAATACCTTGTCTACAAGTAAGAAGCACTCTATTCATGTAAACAAGCACATCTACACTTCCTTGGAATTAGGAATCCATGGAATTTCATTAAACAACGAGTAGCTAATGATCATTAGCATTTCTTACATGTATTTTCAGCTTAATCACTCATTAATGTGTGCTTCTCTTGATTTCCTTCTAACAAGGCTCCACGTTTTGTTGTAATGACTCATTCTCACTTAATTATGTTCAAAATACCTTGTCTACAAATTAGAAGGACCCTATTCATGTAAACAAACACATCTACACATCCTTGGAATTAGGAAACCATTGAATTTCATTAAACAACGAGTATCTAATGATCATTAGCATTTCTTACATGTATTTTCAGCTTAATCACTCATTAATGTGTGCTTCTCTTGATTTCCTACCAACAAGGCTGGAGTCTTTGTTGTAATCACTCATTCTCACTTAATTATGTTGAAAATACCTTGTGTACATCTAAGAAGCACTCTATTCAAGTAAACAAGCACATCTACACTTCCTTGGAATTAGGAAACCATTGAATTTCATTAGACAACGAGTATCTAATGATCATTACCATTTCTTACATGTATTTTCAGCTTAACCACTCATTAATTTGTGCTTCTCTTGATTTCCTTCTAACAAGGCTCCACTTTTTGTTGTAGTGACTCATTCTCGCTTAATTATGTCCAAAATACCTTGTCCACAAATAAGAAGCACTCTATTCATGTAAACAAGCACATCTACACTTCCTTGGAATTAGAAAACCATTGAATTTCATTAAACAACGAGTATCTAATGATCTTTAGCATTTCTTACATGTATTTTCAGCTTAATCACTCCTTAAAGTGTGCTTCTCTTGATTTCCTACTAACAAGGCTGGACTCTTTGTTGTAATCTCTCATTCTCACTAAATTATGTTCAAAATAACTTTTGTACATCTAAGAAGCACTCTATTCATGTAAACAAGCACATCTACACTTCCCTGAAATTAGGAAACCGTTGAATTTCTTTAAACAACGAGTATCTAATGATCATACATTTCTTACATGTATTTTCAGCTTAATCACTCCTTAATGTGTGCTTCTCTTGATTTCCTACTACCGAGGCTGGACTCTTTGTTGTAATCACTCGTTCTTACTAAATTATGTTCAAAATACCTTTTGTGCATCTAACAAGCACTCTATTCATGTAAACAAGCACATCTACACTTCCTTGGAATTAGGAAACCATTGAATTTCTTTAACCAACGAGTATCTAATGATCATTAGCATTTCCTACATGTATTTTCAGCTGAATCACTCATAAATGTGTGCTTCTCCTGATTTCCTTCTAAGAAGGCTCCACTTTTTGTTGTAATGACTCATTCTCACTTAATTATGTTCAAAATACCTTGTCTACAAATAAGAAGCACTCTATTCATGTAAACAAGCACATCTACACTTCCTTGGAATTAGGAATCCATTGAATTTCATTAAACAACGAGTAGCTAATGATCATTAGCCTTTCTTGCATGTATTTTCAGCTTAATCACTCATTAATTTGTGATTCTCTTGATTTCCTACTAACAAGGCTCCACTTTTTGTTGTAATGACTCATTCTCACTTAATTATGTTCAAAATACCTTGTCTACAAATAAGAAGCACTCTATTCATGTAAACATGCACATCTACACTTCCTTGGAATTTGAAAACCATTGAATTTCATTAAACAATGAGTGTCTAATGATCATTAGCATTTCTTACATGTATTTTCAGCTTAATCACTCATTAATGTGTGCTTCTCTTGATTTCCTACCAACAAGGCTGGACTCTATGTTGTAATCACTCATTCTCACTTAATTATGTTGAAAATACCTTGTGTACATCTAAGAAGCACTCTATTCATGGAGACAAGCACATCTACACTTCCTTGGAATTTGGAAACCATTGAATTTCATTAAATAACGAGTATCTAATGATCATTAGCATTTCATACATGTATTTTCAGCTTAATCACTCCTTAATGTGTGCTTCTCTTGATTTCCTACTAACAAGGCTGGACTCTTTGTTGTAATCACTCATTCTCACTAAATTATGTTCAAAATACCTTTTGTACATCTAAGAAGCACTCTATTCATGTAAACAAGCACATCTACACTTCCCTGGAATTAGGAAACCATTGAATTTCTTTAAACAACGAGTATCTAATGATCATTAGCATTTCTTACATGTTTTTTCAGCTTAATCACTCCTTAATGTGTGCTTCTCTTGAGTTCCTACTACCAAAGCTGGACTCTTTGTCGTAATCACTCATTCTTACTAAATTATGTTCAAAATACCTCTTGTACATCTAAGAAGCACTCTATTCATGTAAACAAGCACATCTACACTTCCTTGGAATTAGGAAACCATTGAATTTCTTTAAACAACGAGTATATAGTGATCATTAGCATTTCTTACATGTATTTTCAGCTTAATCACTCATTAATGTGTGCTTCTCCACGTTTCCTTCTAACAAGGCTCCACTTGTTGTTGTAATGACTCATTCTCACTTAATTATGTTCAAAATACCTTGTCTACAAATAAGAAGCACTCTATTCTTGTAAACAAGCACATCTACACTTCCTTGGAATTAGGAATCCATTGAATTTCATTAAACAACGAGTAGCTAATGATCATTAGCATTTCTGATGCGGAAAACCCCAAAAAGACGTGGCTTAGGGACCCAACGCACACAATGAATCAAAGAACAACCAGGAAAGCTAAATCAGGGTTTAATAACACAAACCCTAGACCCAAAATTCGAAGGGACACGAACCTAGGGTATTCAAGATGGATATGGACGCCACACTCCAGAAGGGGAAGGAATTGGGAGTGATAAGTCGGTTTGAACGCCACAAGAAGAAAACCTCTTGATAAGTTCTTTAGTTCTTAAAAGAACCGAAGGAGAAACCCTTGCTTTCTATTTCACTGAAAGTTGTATGATTTCTTGATTGTCTGATTTCCAAAGCTTATAAGGGGGTGCCTATTTATAGGCTAAGATAGCAATCCTAAAGAGGCATAAATTCCTAGTTAGGACAATTCCTTATTTAGGCGGAATTCCTATCTAGGTACAAATTCTTATATGGAAAATAAGCTCCTAATTTGGAGTTACTATTATTATTAGTCCTAACACTTTAATTACTCTAATGATATTAATAAGGCCTGGACTCTCTTCCAAGTTTAAATTCGCACCATTTGAAGTTGGGTTGGCCTGAGCATCCTGAATCAGCCCATTTAGTGCTTCTTTAATCTTTCTGGCCCTAGCTCGTGTTATTGGGTCTTCTGGAATATGCAATGGACCTCTTGCATCCATTGAAGCCCTAGCTCGTGTTATTGGGCCTTCTAGAATGTGCAATGGACCTCTTGCATCAATTGAATCTCTAACTTGTGTTATTGGGCCTTCTGGAATGTGTAATGGACTTTTTGCATCCTTTGAAGGCCTTCCACCCTTCATGTCTATGGTTCTCATCATCTTACATGTATTTTCAGCTTAATCACTCATTAATGTGTGCTTCTCTTGATTTCCTACCAACAAGGCTGGACTCTTTGTTGTAATCACCCATTCTCACTTAATTATGTTGAAAATACCTTGCGTACATCTAAGAAGCACTCTATTCATGGAGACAAGCACATCTACACTTCCTTGGAATTAGGAAACCATTGAATTTCATTAAACAACGAGTATCTAATGATCATTAGCATTTCTTACAAGTATTTTCAGCTTAATGACCCATTAATGTGTGCTTCTCTTGATTTCCTACTATCAAGTCTGGACTCTTTGTTGTAATCACTCATTCTCACTTAATTATGTTGAAAATACCTTGTGTACATCTAAGAAGCACTCTATTCATGTAAACAAGCACATCTACACTTCCTTGGATTTAGGAAACCATTGAATTTCATTAAAAACGACTATCTAATGATCATTAGCATTTCTTACATGTATTTTCAGCTTCATCACCCATTAATGTGTGCTTCTCTTGATTTCCTACTATCAAGTCTGGACACTTTGTTGTAATCACTCATTCTCACTTAAATTATGTTGAAAATACATTGTGTACATCTAAGAAGCACTCTATTCATGTAAACAAGCGCATCTACACTTCCCTGCAATTAGGAAACCATTGAATTTCATTAAAGAACGAGTATCTAACGATCATTAGCATTTCTTACATGTATTTTCGGCTTAATCACTCATTAATGTGTGCTTCTCTTGATTTCCTACTACCAAGGCTGGACTCTTTGTTGTAATCACTCATTCTCACTTAATTATGTTCAAAATACCTTGTGTACATCTAAGAAGCACTCTATTCATGTAAACAAGCACATCTACACTTCCTTGGAATTAGGAAACCATTGAATTTCATTAAACAACCAGTATCTAATGATCATTAGCATTTCTTACATGTATCTTCAGCTTAATCACTCATTAATGTGTGCTTCTCTAGATTTCCTACCAACAAGGCCTGGACTCTTTGTTGTAATCACTCATTCTCACTTAATTATGTTCAAAATACCTTGTCTACAAATAAGAAGCACTCTATTCATGTAAACAAGCACATCTACACTTCCTTGGAATTAGGAAACCATTGAATTTCATTAAACAACGAGTATCTAATGATCATTAGCATTTCTTACATGTATTTTCAGCTTAATCACTCCATTAATGTGTGCTTCTCTTGATTTCCTACTAACAAGGCTGGACTCTTTGTTGTAATCACTCATTCTCACTAAATTATGTTCAAAATACCTTGTGTACATCTAAGAAGCACTCTATTCATGTAAACAAGCACATCTACACTTCCTTGGAATTAGGAAAACCATTGAATTTCATTAAACAACGAGTATCTAATGATCATTAGCATTTCTTACATGTATTTTCAGCTTAATCACTCATTAATGTGTGCTTCTCTTGATTTCCTACCAACAAGGCTGCCACTTTGTTGTAATCACTCATTCTCACTTAATTATGTTGAAAATACCTTGTGTACATCTAAGAAGCACTCTATTCATGTAAACAAGCACATCTACACTTCCTTGGAATTAGGAAACCAATTGAATTTCATTAAACAACGAGTATCTAATGATCATTAGCATTTCTTACATGTATTTTCAGCTTAATCACTCATTAAATGTGTGCTTCTCTTGATTTCCTACTAACAAGGCTGGCACTCTTTGTTGTAATCACTCATTCTCACTTAATTATGTTCAAAATACCTTGTCTACAATCTAAGAAGCACTCTATTCATGTAAACAAGCACATCTACACTTCCTTGGAATTAGGAAACCATTGAATTTCATTAAACAACGAGTATCTAATGATCATTAGCATTTCTTACATGTATTTTCAGCTTAATCACTCATTAATGTGTGCTTCTCTTGATTTCCTACTAACAAGCGGACACTCTTTGTTGTAATCACTCATTCTCACTTAATTATGTTCAAAATACCTTGTGTACATCTAAGAAGCACTCTATTCATGTAAACAAGCACATCTACACTTCCTTGGAATTAGGAAACCATTGAATTTCATTAAACAACGAGTATCTAATGATCATTAGCATTTCTTACATGTATTTTCAGCTTAATCACTCATTAATGTGTGCTTCTCTTGATTTCCTTCTAACAAGGCTCCACTTTTTGTTGTAGTGACTCATTCTCACTTATTATGTTCAAAATACCTTGTCTACAAATAAGAAGCACTCTATTCATGTAAACAAGCACATCTACACTTCCTTGGAATTAGGAAACCATTGAATTTCATTAAACAACGAGTATCTAATGATCATTAGCATTTCTTACATGTATTTTCAGCTTAATCACTCATTAATGTGTGCTTCTCTTGATTTCCTACTAACAAGGCTGGCACTTTTTGTTGTAATGACTCATTCTCACTTAATTATGTTCAAAAGATACCTGTGTTAAATCTAAGAAGCACTCTATTCATGTAAACCAAGCACATCTACACTCCTCGGAATTAGGAAACCATTGAATTTCTGTAAACAACGAGTATCTAAGGATCATTAGCCATTTCTTACATGTATATTCAGCTTAATCACTTCATTAATGTGTGCTTCTCTTGATTTCCTACAAACAAGGCTGGACTCTTTCTTGTAATCACCTCATTCTCACTTAATTATTTCAAATACCTTGTGTACACCTAGGAAGCACTCTATCATGTAAACAAGCACATCTACACGTCCTTGGAATTAGGAAACATTGAATTTTCATTAAACAAGAGTATCCAAAGATCATTAGCATTTCTTACATGTATTTTCAGCTTAATCACTCATTAATGTGTGCTTCTCTTGATTTCCTTCTAACAAGGCTCCACTTTTTGTTGTAATGACTCATTCTCACTTAATTATGTTCAAAATACCTTGTCTACAAATAAGAAGCACTCTATTCATGTAAACAAGCACATCTACACTTCCTTGGAATTAGGAAACCATTGAAATTCATTAAACAACGAGTATCTAATGATCATTGCCATTTCTTACATGTAATTTCAGCTTAATCACTCATTAATGTGTGCTTCTCTTGATTTCCTTCTAACAAGGGCCCCCTTTTTGTTGTATTGGCTCAATCTCACTTAATTATGTTTAAAATACCCTGCCTACAAATAAGAAGCACTCTATTGATGTAAACAAGCACATCTACACATCCTTGGAATTAGGAAACCATTCAATTTGATTAAACAACGAATATCTGATGATCATTAGCATTTCTTACATGTTTTTCATCTTAATCACTCATTAATGTGTGCTTCTCTTGATTTCCTACAAACAAGGCTGAGCTCTTTGTTGTAATCACTCATTCTCCCTTCATTATGTTCAAAATACCTTGTGTACAAATAAGAAGCACTCTATTCATGTAAACAAGCACATCTACACTACCTTGGAATTAGGAAACCATTGAATTTCATTAAACAACGAGTATCTAATGATCATTGCCACTTCTTACATGTAATTTCAGCTTAATCACTCATTAATGTGTGCTTCTCTTGATTTCCTTCTAACAAGGCCCCACTTTTTGTAGTAATGACTCATTCTCACTTAATTATGTTCAAAATACCGTGTTTACAAATAAGAAGCACTCTATTCATGGCAAACAAGCACATCTACACTTCCTTGGAACTAGGAAACCATTGAATTTCATTAAACAACGAGTATCTAATGATCATTAGCATTTCTTACATGTATTTTCAGCTTAATCACTCGTTAATGTGTGCCTCACTTGACTACCTTCTAACAAGGCTGCACTTTTTGTTGTAATCACTCATTCTCAGTTAATTATGTTCAAAATACCCTGTCTCCAAATAGGAAGCACTCTATTCATGTAAACAAGCACATCTACACTTCCTTGGAATTAGGAAACCTTTGAAATTAATTAAACAACGAGTATATAATGATCATTAGCATTTCTTACATGTATTTTCAGCTTAATCTCTCATTAATGTGTTCTTCTCTTCATTTCCTTCTAACAAGGCCCCACCTTTTGTTGTAAATACTCATTGTCACTTAATTATGTTCAAAATACCCTGTCTACAAATAGGAAGCACTCTATTCATGTAAACAAGCACTTCTACACTTCCTTGGAATTAGGAAACCATTGAATTTCATTAAACAACGAGTATCTAATGATCATTATCATTTCTTACATGTAATTTCAGCTTAATCTCTCATTAATTTGTGCTTCTCTTGATTTCCTTCTAACAAGGCCCCACTTTTTGTTGTTATCACTCATTCTCACTTAATTATGTTACAAATAAGAAGCACTCCACTCATGTAAACAAGCACATCAACACTTCTTTGGAATTAGGAAACCATTGAATTTCCTTAAACAACGAGTATCTAATGATAATTAGCATTTCTTACATGTATTTTCAGCTTAATCACTCATTAATGTGTGCTTCTCTTGATTTCCTTCAAACAAGGCTCCACTTTTGTTGTAATGACTCATTCTCGCTTAATTATGTTGAAAATGCCCTGTCTATAATTAAGAAGCACTCTATTCATGTAAACAAGCACATCCACATTTCCTTGGAAATAGGAAACCATTGAAATTCATTAAACAACGAGTATCTAATGATCATTAGCATTTCTAACATGTATTTTCAGCTTAATCTCTCATTAATGTGTGCTTCTCTTCATCTCCTTCTAAGAAGGCCCCACTTTTGTTGTTATGACTCATTCTCACTTAATTATGTTCAAAATACCCTGTCTACAAATAGGAAGCACTCTATTCATGCAAACAAGCACATATACACTTCCCTGGAATTAGGAAACCATTGAATTTCATTAAACAACGAGTATCTGATGATCATTAGCTTTTCTTACATGTATTTTCAGCTTAATCACTCATTAATGTGTGCTTCTCTTCATTTCCTTCTAACAAGGCCCCACTTTTTGTTATAATGACTCATTCTCACTTAATTATGTTCAAAATACCCTGTCTACAAATAGGAAGCACTCTATTGATGTAAACAAGCACATCTACACTTCCTTGGAATTAGGAAACCATTGAAATTCTTCAAACAACGAGTATCTAATGATCATTGCCATTTCTTACATGTAATATCAGTTTTATCACTCATTATTGTGTGCTTCTCTTGATTTCCTTCTAACAAGGCCCCACGTTTTGTTATAATGACTCATTCTCACTTAATTATGTTCAAAAGAACCTGTCAACAAATAAGAAGCACTCTATTCATGTAAACAAGCACATCTACAATTCCTTGGAATTAGGAAACCATTGAAATTAATTAAACAACGAGTATATAATGATCATTAGCATTTCTTACATGTATTTTCAGCTTAATCACTCGTTAATGTGTGCTTCTCTTCATTTCATTCTAACAAGGCCCCACTTTTTGTAGTAATGACTCATTCTCACTTAATTATGTTCAAAATACCCTGTTTACAAATAAGAAGAACTCTATTCATGTAAACAAGCACATCTACACTTCCTTGGAACTAGGAAACCATTGAATTTCATGAAACAACGAGTATCTAATGATCATTAGCATTTCTTACATGTATTTTCAGCTTAATCACTCGTTAATGTGTGCTTCTCTTGATTTCCTTCTAACAAGGCCCCACTTTTTGTAGTAATGACTCATTCTCACTTAATTATGTTCAAAATACCCTGTTTACAAATAAGAAGAACTCTATTCATGTAAACAAGCACATCTACACATCCTTGGAACTAGGAAACCATTGAATTTCATTAAACAACGAGTATCTAATCATCATTAGCATTTCTTACATGTATTTTCAGCTTAATCACTCGTTAATGTGTGCTTCTCTTCATTTCCTTCTAACAAGGCCCCACTTTTTATAGTAATGACTCATTCTCACTTAATTATGTTCAAAATACCCTGTGTACAAAAAAGAAGCACTCTATTCTTGTAAACAAGCACATCTACACTTCCTTGGAATTAGGAAACCATTGAATTTCCTTAAACAACGAGTATCTAATGATAATTAGCATTTCTTACATGTATTTTCAGCTGAATCACTCTTTAATGTGTGCTTCTCTTGATTTCCTTGTAACAAGGCTCCACTTTTTGTTGTAATGACTCATTCTCACTTAATTATGTTTAAAATACCCTGTCTACAAATAGGAAGCACTCTATTCATGTAAACAAGCACATCTACACTTCCTTGGAATTAGGAAACGATTGAATTTCATTAAACTACGAATATCTAAAGATCATTAGCATTTCTTACATGTAATTTCAACTTAATCACTCATTAATGTTTGCTTCTCTTGATTTCCTTCTAACAAGGCTGGAGTCTTTCTTGTAATCACTCATTCTCACTTAATTATGTTCAAAATACCTTGTTTACAAATAAGAAGCACTCTATTCATGTAAACAAGTACATCTACACTTCCCTGGAATTAGGAAACCATTGAATTTCATTAAGCAACGAGTATCTAATGATCATTAGCATCTCCTACATGTATTTTCAGCTTAATCACTCAGTAATGTGTGCTTCTGTTGATTTCCCTCTAACAAAGCTGGACTCTTTGTTGTAATCACTCATTCTCACTTAATTATGTTCAAAATACCTTGTGTACAAATAAGAAGCTCTCTATTCCTGTAAACAAGCACATCTACACTTCCTTGGAATTAGGAAACCATTGAATTTCTTTACACAACGAGTATCTAATGATCATTAGCATTTCTTACATGTATTTTCAGCCTAATCACTCATTAATGTGTGCTTCTCTTGATTTCCTTCTAACAAGGCTCCAGCTTTTGTTGTAATGACTCATTCTCGCTTAATTATGTTCAAAATACCTTGTGATCAAATAAGAAGCACTCTATTCATGTAAACAAGCACATCTACACTTCCTTGGAAATCGGAAACCAATGAATTTCATTAAACAACGCGTATCTAATGATCGTTAGCATTTCTTACATGTATTTTCAGCTTAATCACACATTAATGTGTGCTTCTCTTGATTTCCTTCTAACAACGCCCCACTTTTTGTTGTAATGACTCAGTCTCACTTTATTATGTTCAAAATATCCTGTCTACAAATAAGAAGCACACTATTCATGTCAACAAGTACATCTACACTTCCTTGGAATTAAGAAACCATTGAATTTCATTAAACAACGAGTATCTAATGATCATTAGCATTTCTTACATGTATTTTCAGTTTAATTACTCATTAATGTGTGTTTCTGTTGATTTCCTAGTAACATGGCTCGACTCTTTGTTGTAATCACTCATTCTTACTTAATGATCTTCAAAATACCTTGTGTAAAAATAAGAAGCACTCTATTCATGTAAACAAGCACATCTACACTTCATTAGAATTAGGAAACCATTGAATTTCATTAAACAACGAGTATCTAATGATCATTAGCATTTCTTAGATGTATTTTCAGCTTAATCACTCATTAATATGTGCTTCTCTTGATTTCCTTCTAACAAGGCTCCACTTTTTTTTGTACTGACTCATTCTCACTTAATTATGTTCAAAATAGCTTGTGTACAACTAAGAGGCACTCTATTCATGTAAACAAGCACATCTACATTTCCTTGGAAATAGGAAACCATTGAATTTCATTAAACAACGAGTATCTAATGATCATTAGCATTTCTTACATGTATTTTCAGCTTAATCACTCATTAATGTGTGCTTCTCTTGATTTCCTTCTAACAAGGCCCCACCTTTTGTTGTAATGACTCATCCTCACCGAATTATGTTCAAAATATCTTTTGTACATATAAGAAGCACCCTATTCATGTAAACAAGCACAGCTACACTTCCTTGGAAATAGGAAACCATTGAATTTCATTAAACAACGAGTATCTAATGATCATTAGCATTTCTTACGTGTATTTTCAGCTTAATCACACATTAATGTGTGCTTCTCTTGATTTCCTACTAACAAGGCTGGACACTTTCTTGAAATCACTCATTCTCACTTAATTATGTACAAAATACCTTGTGTACAAATAAGAAGCACTCTATTCATGTAAACTAGCACATCTACACTTCATTGGAATTAGGAAACCATTGAATTTCATTAAACAACGAGTATCTAATGATCATTAGCATTTCTTACGTGTATTTTCAGCTTAATCACTCATTAATGTGTGCTTCTCTTGATTTCCTTCTAACAAGGCCCAACTTTTTCTTGTAATCACTCATTCTCACTTAATTATGTTCAAAATACCCTGTCTACAAATGAGAAGCAGTCTATTCATGTAAACAAGCACATCTACACTTCCCTGGAATTTGGAAACCATTGAATTTCTTTAAACAACGAGTATCTAATGATCATTAGCATTTCTTACATGTATTTTCAGCTTAATCACTCATTAAGGTGTGCTTCTCTTGATTTCCTTTTAACAAGGCTGGACTGATTGTTGTAATCACTCATTCTCACTTAATTATGCTCAAAATACTTTGGGTACAAATAAGAAGCACTCTATTCATGTAAACAAGCAAATCTACACTTCCTTGTAATTAGGAAACCATTGAATTTCATTAAACAACGAGTATCTATTCATCATTAGCATTTCTTACATGTATTTTCAGCTTAATCACTCATTAATGTGTGCTTCTATTGATTTCCTTCTAACAAGGCCCCACTTTTTGTTTTAATGACTCTTTCTCGCATAATTATGTTCAAAATACCTTGTGTACAAATAAGAAGCACTCTATTGATGTAAACAAGGACATCTACACTTCATTTGAATTAGGAAACCATTGAATTTCATTAAACAACGAGTATCTAATGATAATTAGCATTTCTTACATGTATTTTCAGCTTAATCACTCATTAATGTGTGCTTCTCTTGATTTCCTTCTAACAAGGCCCCAGTTTTTCTTGTAATCACTCATTCTCACTTAATTATGTTCAAAATACCCTGTGTACAAATGAGAAGCAGTCTATTCATGTAAACAGGCACATCTACACTTCCCTGGAATTAGGAAACCATTGAATTTCTTTAAACAACGAGTGTCTAATGATCATTCGCATTTCTTACATGTATTTTCAGCTTAATGACTGATTAATTTGTGCTTCACTTGATTACCTTCTAACAAGGCTGGACTTTTTGTTGTAATAACTGATTCTCACTTAATTATGTTCAAAATACCTTGTGTAGAAATATGAAGCACTCTATTCATGTAAACAAGAACATCTACACTTCCTTGGAATTAGGAAACCATTGAATTTGATTAAACAACGAGTATCTAATGATCATTAGCATTTCTTACATGTATTTTCAGCTTAATCACTAATTAATGTGTGCTTCACTTGATTACCTTCTAACAAGGCTGGACTTTTTGTTGTAATCACTCATTCTCACTTAATTATGTTCAAAATACCTTGTGTAGAAATAATGATGCGGAAAACCCCAAAAACGTGTGGCTTAGGGACCCAACGCACACAATGAATCAAAGAGCAACCAGGAAAGCTAAATCAGAGTTTAATAACACAAACCCTAGACCCAATATTCGAAGGAACACGAACCTAGAGTATTCGAGAAAGATATGGACGCCACACTCCAGGAAAGGAAGGAATTGGGAGTGATAAGTCGATTTGAACGCCACAAGAAGAAGTACCTCTTGATAAGTTCTTTAGTTCTTAAAAGAACCGAGGGAGAAAAACCCTTGCTTTCTATTTTACTCAAAGTTGTCTGATTTCTTGATTGTCTGATTTCCAGAGCTTACAAGGGGTGCCTATTTATAGGCTTAGATAGCAATCCTAAAGAGGCAAAATTCCTATTTAGGAGAAATCCCTATTTTGGAGGAATTTCGGACTAATTCCAGCACATACAATAAACTCCTATTTAGGAGTAAATGCTATCACTTAGTCTGACCCATTAAGTAGTCCAATTATATTAATTAGGCCTAGGCTTTCTTTAAAACTTGAATTCGCACCATTTGAAGTTTGGTTGGCCTGAATGTCCAGAATCAGCCCATTTAGTGCTTCTTTAATCTTTCTGGCCCTAGCTTGTGTTATTGGGCCTTCTGGAATGTGCAATGGACCTCTTGCATCCATTGAAGCTCTAGCTCCTGTTATTGGGCCTTCTGGAATGTGCAATGGACCTCTTGCATCAATTGAAGCTCTAGCTCGTGTTATTGGGTCTTCTTGAATGTACAATGGACTTTTTGCATCCTTTAAAACCTTCCACCCATCATCTCTAAGATTCTCATCATTCCCCCTTTCCTCAAAAAGATTCGTCCTCGAATCATCACCTTGTTTATACTTGATGATGTAAGGAAAGGTCTGAATGAATTTGATCCACTTGGCATGCCTTCTGTTCAACTTTCCTCGTACAAGTAGGATAGGAACTGCACAATGACTCATGCTTTCCCTCACATATCCTTTGAAAATAAGTTCTTCAACCTGTCTTTTATGCTCCTTTGTCTCCTCAAGATTACTCTTATATGCTGGCCGGTTTGGGAAGGATGCACCCGGGATGAAAACAATTTGATTCTTAATTCCTCTCTTAGGTGGCAATCTACTTGGGTCATTGTCATGGAATACACCTTCAAATTCCTGCAATAGAACAACAACAACACTAGGCAAAGATGGCTCAAACTTGTTAGTGTTAAATTAAGCCACTTTATACAAAAGTATGATCATAGGTTGTTTGGCAAAAATTGTTCTTTGGACATCACTTTCTTTTGTATAGGAACATTCTGTTTTCTTCTCTTTCTCTTGTGTTCTCATGTTTTCTCCTCTCTTTTCTCTTTTTTCCATCTCTCTTTTCTGTTCACTCTCATTTTTAATCCTCAATTGATCCTCATAAGCTTGTTGAGGGGATAATGGTACAAGAGTGACGGGTTTTTTATTCATTACAAAGGAATATCGGTTCTTGAAGCCATCATGCATAACTTGCCTATCAAATTGCCATGGTCTTCCTAATAGAATATGGCCCACATGCATAGGTACAACATCACATAAAATTTCATCACGGTACCTTCCGATAGAAAATGATATGAGCACTTGCTTATTTACCTTGACTTCACCACTGTCATTCAGCCATTGAAGCTTATATGGCCTAGGATGGTTCATAGTAGGTAAATCCAACTTCTCAACCATAGTTGTGCTAGCAACATTAGTGCAACTCCCACCATCAATAATCATACTACATACCTTATCTTTGATGAGACACCTCGTCTGAAAGATGTTATCTCGTTGCACCTCATTTTCTTCCTTTACTTGCACATTCAATGCTCGCCTTGTAACAAGAGCTACTCCATTAACTGGATACTCCTCTCCATCACTTTCACCCTCTGATGATGACATAGAATCATCATCTGATTCACTTTTAGTTTCAACTTCACCATTACTTCTCAAGATCATTGCACGCTTATTTGGACATCGAGATGCAATGTGACCCCTGCCCAAACACTTAAAACATTTAACATCTCTATTTCTACTTGGTTGGGGGTCAGAATTACCTGCCTCCTCGCTAGAACCCACATTCTTGTACTTGGATAGCTCGGCTTTGGACTTGTAGTTGGTCATCTCGTCCCTTTTATTCCAATTTGGCTTCCAAGATGAGGTAGATCCTGAGTTCTGCCCAAACCGTGTGGAACCCTTTCGTTTGAGTTGCCTTTCAACTTTCATGGCCATGTGTACCATGTCTTCTAATTCCACATAGTGTTGCAATTCAACCACGTTTGCTATGTCCCCATTTAGCCCTTGCAGAAATCGAGCCATGGTTGCTTCTCTATCTTCTTCTACATTCGCTCGAATCATGGTAATCTCCATCTCCTTGTGGTAATCCTCCACACTTTTGGTGCCCTGAGTGAGCCCTTGCAGCCTTTGGTACAGCTCCCTGTAATAGTGATTAGGGACAAACCTCCTCCTCATGATAGCCTTCATCTCCTCCCATGTATCAATAGGCCGCTCACGATTCCTTCTCCTAGTCAAAACAAGTTGATCCCACCAAATAATAGCATAATCAGTGAATTCAACTGCAGCAAGCTTTACCTTTTTCTCCTCGGAATAGTTGTGGCAATCAAAAACCAACTCAACCTTCTTCTCCCATTCTAGGTATGCATCAGGATCATTCTTACCTTGGAATGGAGGAAGTGTCATTTTAATACTGCCCAAATTATGGTCATAGGTGCCTTGCCTCCCAAATTCTCTTTGATCCCTTCTATTGTTAGCAGTTCGGACCGCAGTAGTTTGATCATCAATTTCATCATCTTCTACATCATCTTCATGGTCATAGGCACGTCTCAACTGCCTTCTTGCTTTAGGAGCCTCATACTCCCCATGCCTCCTTTGCAACTCTGCTATAGTATTAGATTGCTCCTCCATCCTTTCCCTCATATCATCAAATCTGGTATTCATACGCTCAAATTGTTGTTGCATAGCTTTGATCATGAAGGACACATCACCAGCTCCCTCCTGAGCTGCACCTTTGTCTTTGGATGTCATAGTATTACTTCTACACAAAATAATAAGATACCTCACAGAGCACTCCCTCATGTGTTTCACTCAAAAGAAGGTGTCACACTCTCTCGTGTTTACACTCTTTATGGCTTTTTCTTTATATGAACTTTCACTCTTGCCTTTTACCACTCGGATTTCTCCTTTCAGCTCTATAAAGAACTAAAGAAGGTAAATCAAGAGTATTGATTTTGAACAGAATAAGATAAATGGTGTAGAATTGAACAAATTGGAGAACAAGGAATCAAAAAAACGAAAAAGGATATCAAGGCAAACAATTTTAATGAACTAAACTCACAAAAAGAATCAGGATAAGGGAAGTTAAATTTAGAGGACAAACTTGGATAACAAGATAGGAAAATGGATGGCAGAATTGGAGTTGAGCAAGAAAACTTTGTTATTATTGTGGCCAATATGACCAAACTGTTAACTTTATCAATAACTTGAATTTGATGTTTCCTTTCTTTTCTTCTTTTTCTTGTTCTTTTTCTTTCTTTGTTTTTTTTTTTTTTCGTTGATCCTTCTTTTTTTTTTTTTCTTTTTTTCTTTTTTTCCCTTTTTCTTTTGCTCAACACAAAACAACAGTAGAACACTTAGATACAGCAATTGGAATTGAAATTAGCACGTTGAGAAGGATTGCAAGTAAACAGATTTGTGCATTTGAATTGTAATAGACAAATTGAATCGAAATAAATAAATCACAAGGTAGAAAATTGAAGAGTGAGTGGATTCAACCTGATTTAGAGCCAGGCTCTGATACCAACTGATGCGGGAAACCCCAAAAACGTGTGGCTTAGGGACCCAACGCACACAATGAATCAAAGAGCAACCAGGAAAGCTAAATCAGAGTTGGAAACCCCAAAAAGACGTGGCTTAGGGACCCAACGCACACAATGAATCAAAGAACAACCAGGAAAGCTAAATCAGGGTTTAATAACACAAACCCTAGACCCAAAATTCGAAGGAACACGAACCTAGGGTATTCAAGATGGATATGGACGCCACACTCCAGAAGAGGAAGGAATTGGGAGTGATAAGTCGGTTTGAACGCCACAAGAAGAAAACCTCTTGATAAGTTCTTTAGTTCTCAAAAGAACCGAAGGAGAAACCCTTGCTTTCTATTTCACTGAAAGTTGTCTCATTTCTTGATTGTCTGATTTCCAGAGCTTACAAGGGGTGCCTATTTATAGGCTTTAGATAGCAATCCTAAAGAGGCAAAATTCCTATTTAGGAGAAATCCCTATTTTGGAGGAATTTCGGACTAATACCAGCACATACAATAAACTCCTATTTAGGAGTGAATGCTATCACTTAGTCTGACCCATTAAGTAGTCCAATTATATTAATTAGGCCTGGGCTTTCTTTAAAACTTGAATTCGCACCATTTGAAGTTTGGTTGGCCTGAATGTCCAGAATTAGCCCATTTAGTGCTTCTTTAATCTTTCTGGCCCTAGCTTGTGTTATTGGGCCTTCTGGAATGTGCAATGGACCTCTTGCATCAATTGAAGCTCTAGCTCGTGTTATTGGGCCTTCTTGAATGTACAATGGACTTTTTGCATCCTTTAAAACCTTCCACCCATCATCTCTAAGATTCTCATCAAATAAGAAGCACTCTATTCATGTAAACAAGCACATCTACACTTCCTTGGAATTAGGAAACCATTGAATTTCATTAAACAACGAGTATCTAATGATCATTAGCATTTCTTACATGTATTTTCAGCTTATTCACTCATTAATGTGTGCTTCTCTTGATTTCCTTCTAACAAGGCCCCACTTTTTGTTGTAATGACTCATTCTCAATTAATTATGTTCAAAATACCCTGTCTACAAATGAGAAGCAGTCTATTCATGTAAACAAGCACATCTACACTTCTCTGGAATTAGGAAACCCTTGCATTTCTTTAAACAGCGAGTATCTAAAGACAATTAGCATTTCTTACATGTATTTTCAGCTTAATCACTCTTTAATGTGTGCTTCTCTTGATTACCATCTAACAAGGCTGGACTTTTTGTTGTAATCACTCATTCTCACTTAATTATGTTCAAAATACCTTGTGTAGAAATAAGAAGCACTCTATTCATGTAAACAAGCACATCTACACTTCCTTGGAATTAGGAAACCATTGAATTTCATTAAACAACGAGTATCTAATGATCATTAGCATTTCTTACATGTATTTTCAGCTTAATCACTAATTAATGTGTGCTTCTCTTGATTTCCTTCTAACAAGGCCCCACTTGTTGTTGTAATCACTCTTTCTCACTTAATTATGTTCAAAATACCCTGTCTACAAATGAGAAGCACCCTATACATTTAAACAAGCACATCAACACTTCCTTGGAAATAGGAAACCATTGAATTTCATTAAACAACGAGTATCTAATGATCATTAGCATTTCTTACATGTATTTTCAGCATAATCACTAATTAATGTGTGCTTCTCTTGATTTCCTTCTAACAAGGCCCCACTTCTTGTTGTAGTCACTCTTTCTCACTTAATTATGTTCAAAATACCCTGTCTACAAATGAGAAGCACCCTATTCATGTCAACAAGCACATCTACACTTCCTTGGAAATAGGAAACCATTGAATTTCATTAAACAACGAGTATGTAATGATCATTAGCAATTCTTACATGTATTTTCAGCTTAATCACTCATTAATGTGTGCTTCTATTGATTTCCTTCTAACAAGGCCCCACTTTTTGTTGTAATGACTCATTCTCACTTAATTATGTTCAAAATTCCGTGTGTACAAATAAGAAGCACTCTATTCATGTAAACAAGCACATCTACACTTCCTTGGAAATAGGAAACCATTGAATTTCATTAAACAACTAGTATCTAATGATCATTAGCATTTCTTACATGTATTTTCAGCTTAATCACTAATTAATGTGTGCTTCTCTTGATTTCCTTCTAACAAGGCCCCACTTCTTGTTGTAATCACTCATTCTCACTTAATTATGTTCAAAATAACTTGTCTACAAAGAAGAAGCACTCTATTCATGTAAACAAGCAGATCTACACTTCCTTGGAAATAGGAAACCATTGAATTTCATTAAACAACTAGTATCTAATGATCATTAGCATTTCTTACATGTATTTTCAGCTTAATCACTAATTAATGTGTGCTTCTCTTGATTTCCTTCTAACAAGGCCCCACTTCTTGTTGTAATCACTCATTCTCACTTAATTATGTTCAAAATAACTTGTCTACAAAGAAGAAGCACTCTATTCATGTAAACAAGCATATCTACACTTCCTTGGAAATAGGAAACCATTGAATTTCATTAAACAACGAGTATCTCATGATCATTAGCATTTCTTACATGTATTTTCAGCTTAATCACTCATTAATGTGTGCTTCTCTTGATTTCCTTCTAACAAAGCCCCACTTTTTGTTGTAATGACTCATTCTCACTTAATTATGTTCAAAATACCTTGTCTACAAAGAAGAAGCACGCTATTCATGAAAACAAGCACATCTACATTTCCTTGGAATTAGGAAACCATTGAATTTCATTAAACAACGAGTATCTAATGATCATTAGCATTTCTTACATCTATTTTCAGCTTAATCACTCATTAATGTGTGCTTCTCTTGATTTCCTTCTAACAAGGCTGGACCCTTTGTTGTAATCACTCATTCTCACTTAATTATGTTCAAAATACCTTGTCTACAAATAAGAAGCACTTTATTCATGTAAACAAGCACATCTACACTTCCTTGGAATTAGCAAAGCATTGAATTTCATTAAACAATGAGTATCTAATGATCATTAGCATTTCTTACATGTATTTTCAGCTTAATCACTCATTAATGTGTGCTTCTCTTGATTTCCTTCTAACAAGCCTGGACACTTTGTGGTAATCACTCATTCTCACTTAATTATGTTGAAAATACCTTGTGTACAAATAAGAGGCACTCTATTCGTGTAAACAACCACATCTACACTTCCTTGGAATTAGGAAACCATTGAATTTCATTAAATAACGAGTAGTCTAAAGATCGTTAGCATTTCTTACATGTATTTTCAGCTTAATCACTCATTAATGTCTGTTTCTCTTGATTTCCATCTAACAAGGCCCCACTTTTTGTTGTAATGACTCATTCTCACTTAATTATGTTCAAAATAACATGTCTACAATTAAGAAGCACTCTATTCATGTAAACAAGCACTTCCACACTTCCTTGGAATTAGCAAAGCATTGAATTTCATTAAACAACGAGTATCTAATGATCATTAGCATTTCTTAGATGTATTTTCAGCTTAATCACTCATTAATGTGGGCTTCATTTGATTTCCTTCTAACAAGGCCCCACTTTCTGTTGAAATGACTCATTCTCACTTAATTATGTTCAAAATACTTTGTGTACAAATAAGAAGCACTTTATTGATGTAAGCAAGCACATGTACACTTCCTTGGAATTAGGAAAATATTGAATGTCAATAAACAATGAGTATCTAATGATCATTAGCGTTTCTTACATGTATTTTCAGCTTAATCACTCATTAATGTGTGCTACTCTTGATTTCCTACTAACAAGGCTGGACTCTTTGTTGGAATCACTCATTCTCACTTAATTATGTTCAAAATACCTTGTCTACAAATAAGAAGCACTCTATTCATGTAAACAAGCACATCTACAGTTCCTTGGAATTAGGAAACCATTGAATTTCATTAAACAACGAGTATCTAATGATCATTAGCATTTCTTACATGTATTTTCAGCTTAATCACTCATTAATGTGTGTTTCCCTTGATTTCCATCTAACAAGGCTCCACTTTTTGTTGTAATGACTTATTCTCACTTAATTATGTTCAAAATACCCTGTCTACAATTAAGAAGCACTCTATTCATGTAGACAAGCACTTCTACACTTCCTTGGAATTAGCAAACCATTGAATTTCATTAAACAACGAGTATCTAATGATCATTAGCATTTCTTACATGTATTTTCAGCTTAATCACTCATTAATTTGTGCTTCTTTTGATTTCCTTCTAACAAGGCCCCACTTTCTGTTGCAATGACTCATTCTCAGTTAATTATGTTCAAAATACCTTGTGTACAAATAAGAAGCACTTTATTGATGTAAACAAGCACATCTACAATTCCTTGGAATTAGGAAACCATTGAATTTCATTAAACAACGAGTATCTAATAAACATTAGCATTTCTTACATGTATTTTCAGCTTAATCACTTATTAATCTGTGCTTCTCCTGATTTCCTTCCACCAAGGCCCCACTTTCTGTTGTGATGACTCATTCTCACTTAATTATGTTCAAAATACCTTGTGTACAAATATGAAGCACTCTATTCATTTAAAGAAGCACATCTACACTTCCTTGGATTTAGGATACCATTGAATTTCATTAAACTAGGAGTATCTAATGATCATTAGCATTTCGTACATATATTTTCAGCTTAATCACTCATTAATGTGTGCGTCTCTTGATTTCCTTCAAACAAGGCTGGTCCTTTTGTTGTAATCACTCATTCTCAGTTAATTATGTTCAAAAGACCTTGTGTAAAATTAAGAAGCACTCTATTCACGTAGACAAGCACATCTACACTTCCTTGGAATCAGGAAACAATTGAATTTCTTTAAACAACGAGTATCTAATGATCATTAGCTTTTTTCACATGTATTTTCAGCTTAATCACACATTAATGTGTGCTACTCTTGATTTCCTACTAACAAGGCTGGACTCTTTGTTGTAATCACTCATTCTCACTTAATTATGTTGAAAATACAGTGTGTACAAATAAGATGCACTCTATTCATGTAAACAAGCACATCTACAGTTCCTTGGAATTAGGAAACCATTGAATTTCATTAAACAAAGAGTATCTAATGATCATTAGCGTTTCTTACATGTATTTTCATCTTAATCACTCATTAATGTGTGCTGCTCTTGATTTCCTTCTAACAAGGCTGGTCGTTTTGTTCTAATCACACATTCTCACCAAATTATGTTGAAATTACCTTGTCTACAAATTAGAAGGACTCTATTCATGTAAACAAGCTCATCTACACTTCCTTGGAATTAGCAAAGGATTGAATTTCATGAAACAACGAGTATCTAATGATCATTAGCATCTCCTACATGTATTTTCAGCTTAATCACTCATTAATGTGTGCCTCTCTTTATTTCCTTCTAACAAGGCTCCACTATTTGTGGTAAAGACTCATTCTCACTTAATTATGTTCAAAATACCTTGTCTACAAATAAGAAGCACTCTATTCATGTAAAGAAGCACATCTACACTTCCTTGGAATTAGGAAACCATTGAATTTCATTAAACAACGAGTATCTAATGATCATTAGCATTTCTTACATGTATTTTCATCTTAATCACTCATTAATGTGTGCTTCTGTTTATTTTCTTCTAACAAAGCTCCACTTTTTGTTGTAATGACTCATCCTCACTTAATTATGCTCAAAATACTCTGTCTAAATTTTTGAAGCACTCTATTCATGTAAACAAGCACATCTATACTTCCTTGGAATTAAAAAACCATTGAATTTCATTAAACAACGAGTATCTAATGATCATTAGCATTTCTTACATGTATTTTCAGCTTAATCACTCATTAATGTGTGCTTCTCTTGATTTCCATCTAACAGGGCCCCACTTTCTGTTGTAATGACTCATTCTCACTTAATTATGTTCAAAATACCTTGTGTACAAATAAGAAGCACTCTATTCAAGTAAACAAGCACTTCTACACTTCCTCGGAATTAGGAAACCATTGAATTTCATTAAACAACGAGTATCTAATGATCATTAGCATTTCTTACATGTATTTTCAGCTTTACCACTCATTAATGTGGGCTTCTCTTGATTTCCTTCTAACAAGGCTCCACTTTTGGTTGTAATGACTCATTCTCACTAAATTATGTTCAAAATACCCTGTCTGCAAATAAGAAGCACTCCATTGATCTAAACAAGCACATCTACACTTCCCTGGAATTAGGAAAGGATTGAATTTCATTAAACAACGAGTATCTAACGATCATTAGCATTTTTTACATGTATTTTCAGCTTCATCGCTCATTAATGTCTGCTTCTGTTGATTTCCTTCTAACAAGGCCCGACTTTTTGTTGTAATGACACATATTCACTTAATTATGTTCAAAATACCTTGTGTACAAATAAGAAGCACTCTATTCATGTAAACAAGCACATCTACACTTCCTTGGAATTAGGAAACCATTGAATTTCATTAAACAACGAGTATCTAATGATCATTAGCATTTCTTACATGTATTTTCAGCTTAATCACTCATTAATGTGTGCTTCTCTTGATTTCCTTCTAACAAGGCTCGACTTTTTGTTGTAATCACTCATTCTCACTTAATTATGTTGAAAATACCTTGTGTACATCTAAGAAGCACTCTATTCATGTAAACAAGCACATCTACACTTCCTTGGAATTAGGAAACCATTGAATTTCATTCAACAACGACTATCTAATGATCATTAGCATTTCTTACAACAGTATTTCAGCTTAATGACTCTTTAATGTGTGCCCTCGTGATTTCCTACTAACAACGCTGGGATTCTTAGTTGTAATCACTCATTCTACTTAATTATGTTGAAAAATACCTTGTGTACATCAAAGAAGCACTCTATTCATGTAAACAAGCAGATCTACACTTCCTTGGAATAGGAAACTATTGAATAAACAACGAGATCTAATGATCATTAGCATTTCTTACATGTATTTTCAGCTTAATCACGTCATTAATGTATGCTTCTCTTGATTCCTACTAACAAGGCTGGACACATTGTTGTAATCACTCATTCTCACTTAATTATGTTGAAAATACCTTGTGTACATCTAAGAAAGCACTCTATTCATGTAAACAAGCACATCTAGACTTCCTTGGAATTAGGAAACCATTGAATTTAATTCAACAACGAGTATCTAATGAATCATTAGCCATTTTTTACATCTATTTTTCAGCTTAATCACTCATTAATGTGTGCTCCTCTTGATTTCCTACTAACAAGGATGTACCCTTTTCTTGTAATCACTCATTCTCACTTAATTATGTTCGAAATACCTTGTGTACATCTAAGAAGCACTCTATTCAGGTAAACAAGCACATGTACACTTCCTGGGAATGAGGAAACCAATGAATTTCTTTAAACAACGAGTATCTAATGATCATTAGCATCTCTTACATTTATTTTCAGCTTAATCACTCATTAATGTGCGCTTCTCATGATTTCCTACTAACAAGGCTGGTCTCTTTGTTGTAATCACTCATTCTCAGCAAATTATGTTGAAAATACCTTGTGTACATCTAAGAAGCACTCTATTCATGTAAGCAATACATCTGAGAAGCACTCTACTCTCGTAAGCAAGCACATCTACACTTCCATGGAATTAGGAAACCATTGAATTTCATTAAACAAGGAGTATCCAATGATCATTAGCATTTCTTACATGTATTTCAGCTTAATCACTCATTAATGTGTGCTCCTCTTGATTTCCTACTAACAAGGCTGGACTCTTTGTTGTAATCACTCATTCTCACTTAATTATGTTGAAAATACCTTGTGTACATCTAAGAAGCACTCTATTCATGTAAACAAGCACATCTACACTTCCTTGAATTAGGAAACCATTGAATTCATTAAACAACGAGTATCTAATGATCATTAGCATTTCTTACATGTATTTTCAGCTTAATCACTCATTAATGTGTGCTTCTCTTGATTTCCTACTAACAAGGCTGGACTCTTTGTTGTAATACTCATTCTCACTTAATTATGTTGAAAATACCTTGTGTACATCTAAGAAGCACTCTATTCATGTAAACAAGCACATCTACACTTCCTTGGAATTAGGAAACCATTGAATTTCATTAAACAACGAGTATCTAATGATCATTAGCCATTTCCTACATGTATTTTCAGCTTAATCACTCATTAATGTGTGCTTCTCTTGATTTCCTACTAACAAGGCTGACTCTTTGTTGTAATCACTCATTCTCACTTAATTATGTTGAAAATACCTTGTGTACATCTAAGAAGCACTCTATTCATGTAAACAAGCACATCTACACTTCCTTGGAATTAGGAAACCATTGAATTTCATTAAACAACGAGTATCTAATGATCATTAGCATTTCTTACATGTATTTTCAGCTTAATCACTCATTAATGTGTGCTTCTCTTGATTTCCTACTAACAAGGCTGGACTCTTTGTTGTAATCACTCATTCTCACTTAATTATGTTGAAAATACCTTGTGTACATCTAAGAAGCACTCTATTCATGTAAACAAGCACATCTACACTTCCTTGGAATTAGGAAACCATTGAATTTCATTAAACAACGAGTATCTAATGATCATTAGCATTTCTTACATGTATTTCAGCTTAATCACTCATTAATGTGTGCTTCTCTGATTTCCTACTAACAAGGCTGGACGCTTTGTTGTAATCACTCATTCTCACTTAATTATGTTGAAAATACCTTGTGTACATCTAAGAAGCACTCTATTCATGTAAACAAGCACATCTACACTTCCTTGGAATTAGGAAACCATTGAATTTCATTAAACAACGAGTATCTAATGATCATTAGCATTTCTTAACATGTATTTTCAGCTTAATCACTCATTAATGTGTCCTTCTCTTGATTTCCTACTAACAAGGCTGGACTCTTTGTTGTAATGACTCATTCTCACTTAATTATGTTGAAAATACCTTGTGTACATCTCAGAAGCACTCTATTCATGTAAACAAGCACATCTACACTTCCATGGAATTAGGAAACCATTGAATTTCATTAAACAACGAGTATCTAATGATCATTAGCATTTCTTACATGTATTTTCAGCTTAATCACTCATTAATGTGTGCTTCTCTTGATTTCCTACTAACAAGGCTGGACTCTTTGTTGTAATCACTCATTCTCACTAATTATGTTGAAAATACCTTGTGTACATCTAAGAAGCACTCTATTCATGTAAACAAGCACATCTACACTTCCTTGGAATTAGGAAACCATTGAATTTCATTAAACAACGAGTATCTAATGATCATTAGCATTTCTTACATGTATTTTCAGCTTAATCACTCATTAATGTGTGCTTCTCTTGATTTCCTACTAACAAGGCTGGACTCTTTGTTGTAATCACTCATTCTCACTTAATTATGTTGAAAATACCTTGTGTACATCTAAGAAGCACTCTATTCATGTAAACAAGCACATCTACACTTCCTTGGAATTAGGAAACCATTGAATTTCATTAAACAACGAGTATCTAATGATCATTAGCATTTCTTACATGTATTTTCAGCTTAATCACTCATTAATGTGTGCTTCTCTTGATTTCCTACTAACAAGGCTGGACTCTTTGTTGTAATCACTCATTCTCACTTAATTATGTTGAAAATACCTTGTGTACATCTAAGAAGCACTCTATTCATGTAAACAAGCACATCTACACTTCCTTGGAATTAGGAAACCATTGAATTTCATTAAACAACGAGTATCAATGATCATTAGCATTTCTTACATGTATTTTCAGCTTAATCACTCATTAATGTGTGCTTCTCTTGATTTCCTACTAACAAGGCTGGACTCTTTGTTGTAATCACTCATTCTCACTTAATTATGTTGAAAATACCTTGTGTACATCTAAGAAGCACTCTATTCATGTAAACAAGGCACATCTACACTTCCTTGGAATTAGGAAACCATTGAATTTCATTAAACAACGAGTATCTAATGATCATTAGCATTTCTTACATGTATTTTCAGCTTAATCACTCATTAATGTGTGCTTCTCTTGATTTCCTACTAACAAGGCTGGACTCTTGTTGTAATCACTCATTCTCACTCAATTATGTTCAAAATACCTTGTGTACATCTAAGAAGCACTCTATTCATGTAAACAAGCACATCTACACTTCCTTGGAATTAGGAAACCATTGAATTTCATTAAACAACGAGTATCCAATGATCATTAGCATTTCTTACATGTATTTTCAGCTTAATCACTCATTAATGTGTGCTTCTCTTGATTTCCTACTAACAAGGCTGGACTCTTTGTTGTAATCACTCATTCTCACTTAATTATGTTGAAAATACCTTGTGTACATCTAAGAAGCACTCTATTCATGTAAACAAGCACATCTACACTTCCTTGGAATTAGGAAACCATTGAATTTCATTAAACAACGAGTATCTAATGATCATTAGCATTTCTTACATGTATTTTCAGCTTAATCACTCATTAATGTGTGCTTCTCTTGATTTCCTACTAACAAGGCTGGACACTTTGTTGTAATCACTCATTCTCACTCAATTATGTTCAAAATACCTTGTGTACATCTAAGAAGCACTCTATTCATGTAAACAAGCACATCTACACTTCCTTGGAATTAGGAAACCATTGAATTTCATTAAACAACGAGTATCTAATGATCATTAGCATTTCTTACATGTATTTTCAGCTTAATCACTCATTAATGTGTGCTTCTCTTGATTTCCTACTAACAAGGCTGGACTCTTTGTTGTAATCACTCATTCTCACTTAATTATGTTGAAAATACCTTGTGTACATCTAAGAAGCACTCTATTCATGTAAACAAGCACATCTACACTTCCTTGGAATTAGGAAACCATTGAATTTCATTAAACAACGAGTATCTAATGATCATTAGCATTTCTTACATGTATTTTCAGCTTAATCACTCATTAATGTGTGCTTCTCTTGATTTCCTACTAACAAGGCTGCACTTTTGTTGTAATCACTCATTCTCACTTAATTATGTTCAAAATACCTTGTGTACATCTAAGAAGCACTCTATTCATGTAAACAAGCACATCTACACTTCCTTGGAATTAGGAAACCATTGAATTTCATTAAACAACGAGTATCTAATGATCATTAGCATTTCTTACATGTATTTTCAGCTTAATCACTCATTAATGTGTGCTTCTCTTGATTTCCTACTAACAAGGCTGGACTCTTTGTTGTAATCACTCATTCTCACTTAATTATGTTGAAAATACCTTGTGTACATCTAAGAAGCACTCTATTCATGTAAACAAGCACATCTACACTTCCTTGGAATTAGGAAACCATTGAATTTCATTAAACAACGAGTATCTAATGATCATTAGCATTTCTTACATGTATTTTCAGCTTAATCACTCATTAATGTGTGCTTCTCTTGATTTCCTACTAACAAGGCTGGACACTTTGTTGTAATCACTCATTCTCACTTAATTATGTTCAAAATACCTTGTGTACATCTAAGAAGCACTCTATTCATGTAAACAAGCACATCTACACTTCCTTGGAATTAGGAAACCATTGAATTTCATTAAACAACGAGTATCTAATGATCATTAGCATTTCTTACATGTATTTTCAGCTTAATCACTCATTAATGTGTGCTTCTCTTGATTTCCTACTAACAAGGCTGGACTCTTTTGTTGTAATCACTCATTCTCACTTAATTATGTTCAAAATACCTTGTCTACATCTAAGAAGCACTCTATTCATGTAAACAAGCACATCTACACTTCCTTGGAATTAGGAAACCATTGAATTTCATTAAACAACGAGTATCCAATGATCATTAGCATTTCTTACATGTATTTTCAGCTTAATCACTCATTAATGTGTGCTTCTCTTGATTTCCTACTAACAAGGCTGGACTCTTTGTTGTAATCACTCATTCTCACTTAATTATGTTGAAAATACCTTGTGTACATCTAAGAAGCACTCTATTCATGTAAACAAGCACATCTACACTTCCTTGGAATTAGGAAACCATTGAATTCATTAAACAACGAGTATCTAATGATCATTAGCATTTCTTACATGTATTTTCAGCTTAATCACTCATTAATGTGTGCTTCTCTTGATTTCCTACTAACAAGGCTGGCACTTTTGTTGTAATGACTCATTCTCACTTAATTATGTTGAAAATACCTTGTGTACATCTAAGAAGCACTCTATTCATGTAAACAAGCACATCTACACTTCCTTGGAATTAGGAAACCATTGAATTTCATTAAACAACGAGTATCTAATGATCATTAGCATTTCTTACATGTATTTTCAGCTTAATCACTCATTAATGTGTGCTTCTCTTGATTTCCTACTAACAAGGCTGGACTCTTTGTTGTAATCACTCATTCTCACTTAATTATGTTGAAAATACCTTGTGTACATCTAAGAAGCACTCTATTCATGTAAACAAGCACATCTACACTTCCTTGGAATTAGGAAACCATTGAATTTCATTAAACAACGAGTATCTAATGATCATTAGCATTTCTTACATGTATTTTCAGCTTAATCACTCATTAATGTGTGCTTCTCTTGATTTCCTACTAACAAGGCTGGACTCTTTGTTGTAATCACTCATTCTCACTTAATTATGTTCAAAATACCTTGTGTACATCTAAGAAGCACTCTATTCATGTAAACAAGCACATCTACACTTCCTTGGAATTAGGAAACCATTGAATTTCATTAAACAACGAGTATCTAATGATCATTAGCATTTCTTACATGTATTTTCAGCTTAATCACTCATTAATGTGTGCTTCTCTTGATTTCCTACTAACAAGGCTGGACTCTTTGTTGTAATCACTCATTCTCACTTAATTATGTTGAAAATACCTTGTGTACATCTAAGAAGCACTCTATTCATGTAACAAGCACATCTACACTTCCTTGGAATTAGGAAACCATTGAATTTCATTAAACAACGAGTATCTAATGATCATTAGCATTTCTTACATGTATTTTCAGCTTAATCACTCATTAATGTGTGCTTCTCTTGATTTCCTTCTAACAAGGCTCCACTTTTTGTTGTAATGACTCATTCTCACTTAATTATGTTCAAAATACCTTTCTACATTAAGAAGCACTCTATTCATGTAAACAGCACATCTACACTTCCTTGGAATTAGGAAACCATTGAATTTCATTAAACAACGAGTATCTAATGATCATTAGCATTTCTTACATGTATTTTCAGCTTAATCACTCATTAATGTGTGCTTCTCTTGATTTCCTACTAACAAGGCTGGACTCTTTGTTGTAATCACTCATTCTCACTTAATTATGTTGAAAATACCTTGTGTACATCTAAGAAGCACTCTATTCATGTAAACAAGCACATCTACACTTCCTTGGAATTAGGAAACCATTGAATTTCATTAAACAACGAGTATCTAATGATCATTAGCATTTCTTACATGTATTTTCAGCTTAATCACTCATTAATGTGTGCTTCTCTTGATTTCCTACTAACAAGGCTGACTCTTGTTGTAATCACTCATTCTCACTAATTATGTTCAAAATACCTTGTGTACATCTAAGAAGCACTCTATTCATGTAAACAAGCACATCTACACTTCCTTGGAATTAGGAAACCATTGAATTTCATTAAACAACGAGTATCTAATGATCATTAGCATTTCTTACATGTATTTTCAGCTTAATCACTCATTAATGTGTGCTTCTCTTGATTTCCTACTAACAAGGCTGGACTCTTTGTTGTAATCACTCATTCTCACTTAATTATGTTGAAAATACCTTGTGTACATCTAAGAAGCACTCTATTCATGTAAACAAGCACATCTACACTTCCTTGGAATTAGGAAACCATTGAATTTCATTAAACAACGAGTATCTAATGATCATTAGCATTTCTTACATGTATTTTCAGCTTAATCACTCATTAATGTGTGCTTCTCTTGATTTCCTACTAACAAGGCTGGACTCTTTGTTGTAATCACTCATTCTCACTTAATTATGTCAAAATACCTTGTGTACATCTAAGAAGCACTCTATTCATGTAAAGAAGCACATCTACACTTCCTTGGAATTAGGAAACCATTGAATTTCATTAAACAACGAGTATCTAATGATCATTAGCATTTCTTACATGTATTTTCAGCTTAATCACTCATTAATGTGTGCTTCTCTTGATTTCCTACTAACAAGGCTGGACTCTTTGTTGTAATCACTCATTCTCACTTAATTATGTTCAAAATACCTTGTGTACATCTAAGAAGCACTCTATTCATGTAAACAAGCACATCTACACTTCCTTGGAATTAGGAAACCATTGAATTTCATTAAACAACGAGTATCTAATGATCATTAGCATTTCTTACATGTATTTTCAGCTTAATCACTCATTAATGTGTGCTTCTCTTGATTTCCTTCTAACAAGGCTCCACTTTTGTTGTAATGACTCATTCTCACTTAATTATGTTCAAAATACCTTGTCTACAAATAAGAAGCACTCTATTCATGTAAACAAGCACATCTACACTTCCTTGGAATTAGGAAACCATTGAATTTCATTAAACAACGAGTATCTAATGATCATTAGCATTTCTTACATGTATTTTCAGCTTAATCACTCATTAATGTGTGCTTCTCTGATTTCTTAACCAAAAGGCTGGACTCTTTGTTATAATGACTCATTTCTCGCTTTATTATGTTCCAAAAACCCTTGTCTACAAATAAGAAGCAACTCTATTCAATGTAAACAAGCACAATCTAACTCTTGGAATTAGGAAAAACCATGGAATTTCATTAAACAACGAGTATCGAATGATCATTAGCATTTCTACATTATTTTCAGCTTATCAACTCTTAATGTTGTGCTCTCTTGATTTCCATACCACAAGTGCTGGACTCTTTGTTGTAATCACATCCTTCTCACTTCCATTATTTCCAAAATACCTTGTGTACATTGAGAGGCCTCTATTCATCTAAAGAAGCACATCTACACCTTATCCTTGCCCAATTGGAACCCATTGAATTTCATTAAACAACGAGTACTAATGATCATTAGCATTTTCCTACATGTATTTTCAGCTTAATTCACTCAATTAATGTGAGCTTCTTCTTGATTTTCCTACCAACAAGGCTGCACTCTTTGTTGTAATCACTCATTCTCACTTAATTATGTTCAAAATACCTTGTGTACAAATAAGAAGCACTCTATTCATGTTAACAAGCACATCTACACTTCCTTGGAATTAGGAAACCATTGAATTTCATTAAACAACGAGTATGTTAATGATCAATAGCATTTCCTACATGTATTTTCAGCTTAATCACTCATTAATGTGTGCTTCTCCTTGATTCCTTCTAACAAGGGTGGTCGTTTTGTTGTAATCACTCATTCTCACTTAATTATGTTCAAAATATCATGAGTGGAAATAAGAAGCTCTCTATTCACGTAAACAAGCACAACTACACTTCCCTGGAATTTGGAAACCATTGAATTTCATTAAACAACGACTATCTAATGATCATTAGCATTTCCTACATGTATTTTCAGCTTAATCACTCATTAATGTGTGCTTCTCTAGATTTCCTTCTAACAAGGCTGAACTCTTAGTTGTAATCACTCATTCTCACTAAATTATGTTGAAAATACCTTGTGTACAAATAAGAAGCACTCTATTCATGTAAACAAGCACAACTACACTTCCTTGGAATTAGGAAACCATTGAATTTCATTAAACAACGAGTATGTAATGATCAATAGCATTTCCTACATGTATTTTCAGCTTAATCACTCATTAATGTGTGCTTCTCTTGATTTCCTTCTAACAAGGCTGGACGTTTTGTTGTAATCACTCATTCTCACTTAATTATGTTCAAAATACCTTGTGTACAAATTAAAAGCACTCTATTCATGTAAACAAGCACATCTACACTTCCTTGGAATTAGGAAACCATTGAATTTCAATAAAGAACGAGTATCTAATGATCATTAGCATTTCTTACATGAATGTTCACCTTAATCACTCAATAATGTGTGCTTCTCTTCATTTCCTTCTAACAAGGCTGGACTTTTGTTGTAATCACTCATTCTCACTAAGCTATGCTGAAAATACCTTGTGTACAAATAAGAAGCACTCTATTCATGTAAAAAAGCACATCTACACTTCCTCGGAATTAGGAAACCATTGAATTTCTTTAAACCACGAGTATCTAATGATCATTAGCCTTTTTTGCATGTATTTTCAGCTTAATCACTCATTAATGTGTGCTTCTCTTGATCTCCTTCTAACAAGGCTGGCCTTTTTGTTGTAATCACTCTTTCTCACTTAATTATGTTGAAAATACCATGTGTACAAAAAAGAAGCACTCTGTTCATGTAAACAAGCACATCTACACTTCCTTGGAAATAGGAAACCATTGAATTTCTTTAAACAATGAGTATTTAATGATCATTAGCATTTCTAACATGCATTTTCAGCTTAATCACTCATTAATGTGTGCTTCTCTAGATTTCCTTCAAACAAGGATGGACTTTTTGTTGTAATCACTCATACTCACTTAATTATGTTCAAAATACCTTGTCTACAAATAAGAACCACTCTCTTCATGTAAACAAGCACATCTACACTTCCTTGGAATTTGGAAACCATTGAATTTCTTTAAAGAACGAGTATGTAATGAACATTAGCATTTCTTACATGTATTTTCAGCTTAATCACTCATTAATGTGTGCTTCTCTTGATTTCTTCCTAGCAAGGCCCCACTTTTTGTTGTGTTGACTCATTCTCACCTAATTACGTTCAAAATACCCAGTCTACAAATAAGAAGCACTCTATTCATGTAAAGAGCACATCTACACTTCCTTGGAATTAGGAAACCATTGAATTTCAGTAAACAACGAGTATCTAATGATCCTTAGCATTTCTTACATGTATTTTCAGCTTAATCACTCATTAATATGTGCTTCTCTTGATTTCTTCCTAACAAGGCCCCACTTTTTGTTGTGTTGACTCATTCTCACTTAATTATGTTCAAAATACCCAGTCTACAAATAAGAAGCACTCTATTCATGTAAAGAGCACATCTACACTTCCTTGGAATTAGGAAACCATTGAATTTCAGTAAACAACGAGTATCTAATGATCCTTAGCATTTCTTACACGTATTTTCAGCTTAATCACTCATTAATGTGTGCTTCTCTTGATTTCCTTCTAACAAGGCCCCACTTTTTGTTGTATTGACTCTTTCTCACTTAATTATGTTCAAAATACCCTGTCTATAAATAAGAAGCACTCTATTCCTGTAAAGAAGCACATCTACATTTCGTTCGAATTAGGAAACAATTGAATTTCATTAAACAACGAGTATCTAAGGAACATGAGCATTTCTCTCATGAAATTTCAGCTTAATCACTCATTAATGTGTTCTTCTCTTGATTTCCTGCTAACAATGCCCCACTTTTTGTTGTAATGACTCATTCTCACTTAATTAACTTCAAAATACCTTGTGTACAAATATGAAGCACTCTATTCTTGTAAACAAGCACATCTACACTTCCTTGGAATTAGGAAACCATTGAATTTCATTAAACAACGAGTATCTAATAATCCTTAGCATTACATGTATTTTCAGCTTAATCACTCATTAACGTGTGCTTCTCTTGATTTCTTTCTACCAAGGCCCCACTTTTTGTTGTGTTGACTCATTCTCACTTAATTATGTTCAAAATACCCTGTCTACAAATAAGAGGCACTCTATTCATGTAAAGAAGCGCATCTACACTTCCTTGGAATTAGGAAACCATTGAATTTCATTAAACAACGTGTATGTAATGATCATTAGCATTTCTTCCATTTATTTTCAGCTTAATCACTCATTAATGTGTGCTTCTCTTGATTTCCTTCTAACAAGGCTCCACTTTTTGTTGTAATGACTCATTCTCACTTAATTATGTTCAAAATACCCTGTCTACAAATAAGAAGCACTTTATTCATGTAAAGAAGCACATCTACACTTCCTTCAACTTAGGAAACCAATGAATTTCAATAAACAACGAGTATCTAATGATCATTAGCATTTCTCTCATGAAATTTCAGCTTAATCACTCATTAATGTGTTCTTCTCTTGATTTCCTTCTAACAATGCCCCACTTTTTGTTGTACTGACTCATTCTCACTTAATTATCTTCAAAATACCTTGTGTACAAATAAGAAGCACTCTATTCTTCTAAACATGCACATCTACAATTCCTTGGAATTAGGAAACCATTGAATTTCATTAAACAACGAGTATCTAATGATCCTTAGCATTTCTTACATGTATTTTCAGCTTAATCAGTCATTAATGTGTGCTTCTCTTGATTTCCTTCTAACAAGGCCCCACTTTTTGTTGTATTGACTCATACTCACTTAATTATGTTCAAAATACCCTGTCTATAAAGAAGAAGCCCTCTATTCATGTAAACAAGCACATCTACACTTCCTTGGAATTAGGAAGCCATTGAATTTCATTAAACAAAGAGTATCTAATGATCCTTAGCATTTCTTACATGTATTTTCAGCTTAATCACACATTAATGTGTGCTTCTCTTCATTTCCTTCTAACAAGGCCCACTTTTTGTTGTATTGACTCATTCTCACTTAATTATGCTCAAAATACCCTGTCTACAAATAAGAAGCACTCTATTCATGGAAAGAAGCACATCTACACTTCCTTGGAATTAGGAAACCATTGAATTTCATTAAACAACGAGTATCTAATGATCCTTAGCATTTCTTACATGTATTTTCAGCTTAATGACTCATTAATGTGTGCTTCTCTTGATTTCCTTCTAACAAGGCCCCACTTCTTGCTGTATTGACTCATTCTCACTTAATTATGTTCAAAATACCCTGTCTATAAATAAGAAGTACTTTATTCATGTAAAGAAGCACATCTACACTTCCTTCAACTTAGGAAACCAATGAATTTCATTAAACAACGAGTATCTAATGATCATTAGCATTTCTCTCATGAAATTTCAGCTTAATCACTCATTAATGTGTTCTTCTCTTGATTTCCTTCTAACAATGCCCCACTTTTTGTTGTACTGACTCATTCTCACTTAATTATCTTCAAAATACCTTGTGTACAAATAAGAAGCACTCTATTCTTCTAAACATGCACATCTACAATTCCTTGGAAGTAGGAAACCATTGAATTTCATTAAACAACGAGTATCTAATGATCCTTAGCATTTCTTACATGTATTTTCAGCTTAATCAGTCATTAATGTGTGCTTCTCTTGATTTCCTTCTAACAAGGCCCCACTTTTTGTTGTATTGACTCATACTCACTTAATTATGTTCAAAATACCCTGTCTATTGAGAAGAAGCCCTCTATTCATGTAAACAAGCACATCTACACTTCCTTGGAATTAGGAAGCCATTGAATTTCATTAAACAAAGAGTATCTAATGATCCTTAGCATTTCTTACATGTATTTTCAGCTTAATCACACATTAATGTGTGCTTGTCTTGATTTCCTTCTAACAAGGCCCCACTTTTTGTTGTATTGACTCATTCTCACTTAATTATGCTCAAAATACCCTGTCTACAAATAAGAAGCACTCTATTCATGTAAAGAAGCACATCTACACTTCTTTGGAATTAGGAAACCATTGAATTTCATTAAGCAACGAGTATCTAATGATCCTTAGCATTTCTTTCGCGAAATTTCAGCTTAATCACTCATTAATGTGTGCTTCTCTTGATTTCCTTCTAACAAGGCCCCACTTCTTGCTGTATTGACTCATTCTCACTTAATTATGTTCAAAATACCCTGTCTATAAATAAGAAGTACTTTATTCATGTAAAGAAGCACATCTACACTTCCTTCAACTTAGGAAACCAATGAATTTCATTAAACAACGAGTATCTAATGATCATTAGCATTTCTCTCATGAAAATTCAGCTTAATCACTCATTAATGTGTTCTTCTCTTGATTTCCTTCTAACAATGCCCCACTTTTTGTTGTACTGACTCATTCTCACTTAATTATCTTCAAAATACCTTGTGTACAAATAAGAAGCACTCTATTCTTCTAAACATGCACATCTACAATTCCTTGGAAGTAGGAAACCATTGAATTTCATTAAACAACGAGTATCTAATGATCATTAGCATTTCTTACATGTATTTTCAGCTTAATCAGTCATTAATGTGTGCTTCTCTTGATTTCCTTCTAACAAGGCCCCACTTTTTGTTGTATTGACTCATACTCACTTAATTATGTTCAAAATACCCTGTCTATTGAGAAGAAGCCCTCTATTCATGTAAACAAGCACATCTACACTTCCTTGGAATTAGGAAGCCATTGAATTTCATTAAACAAAGAGTATCTAATGATCCTTAGCATTTCTTACATGTATTTTCAGCTTAATCACACATTAATGTGTGCTTGTCTTGATTTCCTTCTAACAAGGCCCCACTTTTTGTTGTATTGACTCATTCTCACTTAATTATGCTCAAAATACCCTGTCTACAAATAAGAAGCACTCTATTCATGTAAAGAAGCACATCTACACTTCTTTGGAATTAGGAAACCATTGAATTTCATTAAGCAACGAGTATCTAATGATCCTTAGCATTTCTTTCGCGAAATTTCAGCTTAATCACTCATTAAAGTGTGCTTCTCTTGATTTCATTCTAACAATGCCCCACTTTTTGATGTAATGACTCATTCTCACTTAATTATCTTCTAAATACCCTGTCTACAAATAAGAAGCACTCTATTCTTGTAAACAAGGACATCTACACTTCCTTGGAATTAGGAAACCATTGAATTTCATTAAACAACGAGTATCTAATGATCCTTAGCATTTCTTACACGTATTTTCAGCTTAATCACTCATTATTGTGTGCTTCTCTTGATTTCCGTCTAACAAGGCCCCACTTTTTGTTGTATTGACTCATTCTCACTTAATTAAGTCCAAAATACCTTGTCTACAAATAAGAAGCACTCTATTCATGTAAAGAAGCACATCTACACTTCATTGGAATTAGGAAACCATTGAATTTCATTAAACAACGAGTATCTAATGATCATTAGCATTTCTTTCATGAAATTTCAGCTTAATCACTCATTACTGTGTGCTTCTCTTGATTTCCTACTAACAAGGCTGGACTCTTTGTTGCAATCACTCATTCTCACTTAATTATGTTCAGAATACCTTGTGTACAAACAAGAAGCACTCCATTCATGTAAACAAGCACATCTACACATCCTTGGAATTCGGAAACCATTGAATTTTATTAAACAACGAGTATCTAATGATCATTAGCATTTCATACAGGTATTTTCAGCTTAATCACTCATTAATGTGTGCTTCTCTTGATTTCCTTCTAACAAGGCTGGACTTTTTGTTGTAATCACTCATTCTCTCTTCATTATGTTCAAAATACCCTGTGTACAAATAAGAAGCACTCTATTCATGTACACAAGCACATCTACACTCCCTTGGAATTAGAAAACCATTGAATTTCTTTAAACAATGAGTATCTAATGATCATTAGCTTTTTTAACATGTATTTTCAGCTTAATCACACATTCATGGGTCCTTCTCTTGATTTCCTTCTACCGAGGCTGGCCTTTTTGTTGTAATCCCTCATTCTCACCAAATTCTGTTGAAAATACCTTGGGTACAACTCAGAAGGACTCTATTCACGTAAACAAGCACATCTACACTTCCTTGGAATTAGGAAACCATTGAATTTCATTAAACAACGAGTATCTAATGATCATTAGCATTTCTTACATATATTTTCAGCTTAATCACTCATTAATGTGTGCTTCTCTTGATTTACTATTAACAAGGCTGGACTCTTTGTTGTAATCACTCATTCTCACTTAATTAAGTTCAAAATACCTTGTGTACAAATAAGAAGCACACTATTCATGTAAATAAGAACATCTACACTTCGTTGGAATTAGGAAACCATTGAATTTCATTAAACAACGAGTAGCTAATGATCATTAGCATTTCATACATGTATTTTTAGCTTAATCACTCCTTAGTGTGTGCTTCTCTTGGTTTCCTTCTAACAAGGCTCCACTTTTTGTTTTACTGACTCATTCTCACTTAATTATGTCCAAAATACCTTGTCTACAAATAAGAAGCACTCTATTCATGTCAACAAGCACATCTACACTTCCTTGGAATTAGGAAACCATTAAATTTCATTAAACAACGAGTATCTAATGATCATTAGCATTTCTTACATGTATTTTCAGGTTAATGGCTCATTAATGTGTGCTTCTCTTGATTTCCTTCTAACAAGGCCCCACTTTTTGTTGTATTGACTCATTCTCACTTAATTATGTCCAAAATACCCTGTCTACAAATAAGAAGCACTCTCTTCATGTAAAGAAGCACATCTACACTTCCTTGGAATTAGGAAACCATTGATTTTCTTTAAACAACGAGTATCTAATGATCCTTAACATTTCTTACATGTATTTTCAGCTTAATCACTCAGTAATGTGTGCTTCTCTTGATTTCCTTCTAACAATGCCCCACTTTTTGTTGTAATGACTCATTCTCACTTAATTATCTTCAAAATACCTTGTGTACGAATAAGAAGCACTCTATTCTTGTAAACAAGCACAACTACACTTCCTTGGAATTAGGAAACCATTGAATTTCATTAAACAACGAGTATCTAATGATCATTAGCATTTCTCTCATGAAATTTCAGCTTAGTCACTCATTAATGTGTTCTTCTCTTGATTTCCTTCTAACAATGCCCCACTTTTTGTTGTAATTACTCATTCTCACTTAATTATCTTCAAAATACTTTGTGTACAAATAAGAAGCACTCTATTCTTGTAAACAAGCACATCTACACTTCCTCGGAATTAGGAAACCAATGAATTTCATTAAACAACTAGTATCTAATGATCCTTAGCATTTCTTACATGTATTTTCAGCTTAATCACTCATTAATGTGTGCTTCTCTTGATTTCCTTCTAACATGGCCCCACCTTTTGGTTTATTGACTCATTCTCACTTAATTCTGTTCAAAATACCCTGTCTACTTATAAGAAGCACTCTATTCTTGTAAAGAAGCACATCTACACTTCCTAGGAATTAGGAAACCATTGAATTTCGTTAAACAACGAGTATCTAAAAATCATTAGCATTTCTTTCATGAAATTTCAGCTTAATCACTCATTAATGTGTGCTTCTCTTGATTTCCTTCTAACAATGCCCCACTTTTTGTTGTAATGACTCATTCTCACTTAATTATCTTCTAAATATCCTGTCTACAAATAAGAAGCACTCTATTCTTGTAAACAAGCACATCTACACTTCCTTAGAATTAGGAAACCATTGAATTTCATTAAACAACGAGTATCTAATGATCATTAGCATTTCTTACATGTATTTTCAGCTTCATCACTCATTAATGTGTGCTTTTCTTGATTTCCTTCTCACAAGGCTCCACTTTTTGTTGTAATGACTCATTCTGACTTAATTATGTTCAAAATACCTTGTGTACATATAAGAAGCACTCTATTCATGTAAACAAGCACATCTACACTTCCTTGGTATTAGGAAACCATTGAATTTCATTAAACAACGAGTATCTAATGATCATTAGCATTTCTTACATGTATTTTCGGCTGAATCACTCATTAATGTGTGCTTCTCTTGATTTCCTTCTCACAGGGCCCCACTTTTTGTTGTAATGACTCATTCTCACTTAATTATCTTCAAAATACCCTGTCTACAAATAAGACACACTCTATTCATGTAAACAAGCACATCCACACTTCCTTGGAATTAGGAAACCATTGAATTGAATTAAACAACGAGTATCTAATGATCATTAGCATTTCTTTCATGAAATTTCAGCTTAATCACTCATTAATTTGTGCTTCTCTTGATTTCCTTCGAACATGCCCCACTTTTTGTTGTAATGACTCATTCTCACTTAATTATCTTCAAAATACCTTGTGTACAAATAAGAAGCACTCTATTCTTGTAAACAAGCACATCTACACTTCCTTCGAATTAGGAAACCATTGAATTTCATTAAACAAAGAGTATCTAATGATCATTAGCATTTCTTTCATGAAATTTCAGCTTAATCACTCATTAATGTGTGCTTCTCTTCATTTCCTTCTAACAATGGCCCACTTTTTGTTGTAATGACTCATTCTCACTTAATTATCTTCTAAATACCGTGTCTACAAATAAGAAGCACCCTATTCTTGTAAACAAGGACATCTACACTTATCTAATGATCCTTAGCATTTCTTACATTTATTTTCAGCTTAATCATTCATTAATGTGTGCTTCTCTTGATTTCCTACTAACAAGGCTGGACACTTTCTTGTAATCACTCATTCTCACCTAATTATGTTCAAAATAACTTGTGTACAAATAAGAAGCACTCTATTCATGTAAACAAGCACATCTACACTTCGTTGGCATTAAGAAACCATTGAATTTCATTAAACAACGAGTAGCTAATGATCATTAGCATTTCATACATGTATTTTTAGCTTAATCACTCTTTAGTGTGTGCTTCTCTTGATTTCCTTCTAACAAGGCCCCACTTTTTGTTTTAATGACTCATTCTCACTTAATTATGTCCAAAATACCTTGTCTACAAATAAGAAGCACTCTATTCATGTAAACAAGCACATCTACACTTCCTTGGAATTAGGAAACCATTAAATTTCATTAAACAACGAGTATCTAATGATCATTAGCATTTCTTACATGTATTTTCAGGTTAATGACTCATTAATGTGTGCTTCTCTTGATTTCCTTCTAACAAGGCCCCACTTTTTGTTGTATTGACTCATTCTCACTTAATTATGTCCAAAATACCCTGTCTACAAATAAGAAGCACTCTATTCATGTAAAGAAGCACATCTACACTTCCTTGGAATTAGGAAACCATTGAATTTCATTAAACAACGAGTATCTAATGATCCTTAACATTTCTTACATGTATTTTCAGCTTAATCACTCAGTAATGTGTGCTTCTCTTGATTTCCTTCTAACAATGCCCCACTCTTTGTTGTAATGACTCATTCCCACTTAATTATCTTCAAAATACCTTGTGTACGAATAAGAAGCACTCTATTCTTGTAAACAAGCACAACTACACTTCCTTGGAATTAGGAAACCATTGAATTTCATTAAACAACGAGTATCTAATGATCATTAGCATTTCTCTCATGAAATTTCAGCTTAATCACTCATTAATGTGTTCTTCTCTTGATTTCCTTCTAACAATGCCCCACTTTTTGTTGTAATTACTCATTCTCACTTAATTATCTTCAAAATACTTTGTGTACAAATAAGAAGCACTCTATTCTTGTAAACAAGCACATCTACACTTCCTCGCAATTAGGATACCAATGAATTTCATTAAACAACTAGTATCTAATGATCCTTAGCATTTCTTACATGTATTTTCAGCTTAATCACTCATTAATGTGTGCTTCTCTTTATTTCCTTCTAACATGGCCCCACTTTTTGTTTTATTGACTCATTCTCACTTAATTCTGTTCAAAATACCCTGTCTACTTATAAGAAGCACTCTATTCTTGTAAAGAAGCACATCTACACTTCCTAGGAATTTGGAAACCGTTGAATTTCGTTAAACAACGAGTATCTAATAATCATTAGCATTTCTTTCATGAAATTTCAGCTTAATCACTCATTAATGTGTGCTTCTCTTGATTTCCTTCTAACAATGCCCCACTTTTTGTTGTAATGACTCATTCTCACTTAATTATTTCTAAATACCCTGTCTACAAATAAGAAGCACTCTATTCTTGTAAACAAGCACATCTACACTTCCTTGGAATTCGGAAGCCATTGAATTTCATTAATCAACGAGTATTTAATGATCATTAGCATTTCCTACATGTATTTTCGGCATAATCACTCATTAATGTGTGCTTCTATTGATTTCCTTCTAAAAAGGCTCCACTTTTTGTTGTAATGACTCATACTCACTTAATTATGTTCAAAATACCCTGTCTACAAATACGAAGCACTCTATTCATGTCAACAAGCATATCTACACTTCCATGGAATTAGGAAACCATTTAATTTCATTAAACAACGAGTATCTAATGATCATTAGCATTTCATACATGTATTTTCAGCTTAATCACTCATTAATGTGTGCTTCTCTTGATTTCCTTCTAACAAGGCTGGACTTTTTGCTGTAATCACTCATTCTCACTTAATTATGTTCAAAATACCCTGTGTACAAAAAAGCAGCACCCTATCCTTGTACACAAGCACATCTACACTTCCTTGGAATTAAGAAACCATTGAATTTCATTAAACAACGAGTATCTAATGATCATTAGCTTTTTTAACATGTATTTTCAGCTTAATCACTCATTAATGTGTCCTTCTCTTGATTTCCTTCTATCAAGGCTGGCCTTTTTGTTGTAATCACACATTCTCATCAAATTATGTTGAAAATACCTTGTGTACAAATCAGAAGGACTCTATTCATGTAAACAAGCACATCTAGACTTCCTTGGAATTAGGAAACCATTGAATTTAATTAAACAACGAGTATCTAATGATCATTAGCATTTCTTACATGTATTTTCAGCTTAATCACACATTAATGTCTGCTTCTCTTGATTTCCTTCTAACAAGGCCCCACTTTTTGTTGTAATCACTCATTCTCACTTAATTATGTTCAAAATACCCTGTCTACAAATAAGAAGCACTCTATTCATGTAAACAAGCACATCTACACTAGCTTGGAATTCGGAAATCATTGAATTTTATTAAACAACGAGTATCTAATGATCATTAGGATTTCATACATGTATTTTCAGCTTAATCACTCATTAATGCGTGCTTCTCTTGATTTACTTCTAACAAGGCTGGACTCCTTGTTGTAATCACTCATTGTCAATTAATTATGTTCAAAATACCCTGTGTACAAAAAAGAAGCACTCTATTCATGTACGCAAGCACATCTACACTTCCTTGGAATTAAGAAACCATTGAATTTCATTCAACAACGAGTATCTAATGATCATTAGCTTTTTAACATGTATTTTCAGCTTAATCACTCATTAATGTGTGCTTCTCTTGATTTCCTTCTAACAAGCCTCCACTTTTTGTTGTAATAACTCATTCTCACTTAATTATCTTCAAAATACCCTGTCTACAAATAAGAGGCACTCTATTCATGTAAACAAGCACATCTACACTTCCTTGGAATTAGGAAACCATTGAATTTAATTAAACAACGAGTATCTAATGATCATTAGCATTTCTTACATGTATTTTCAGCTTAATCACACATTAATGTGTGCTTCTCTTGATTTCCTTCTAACAAGGCCCACTTTTTTGTTGTAATGACTCATACTCACTTAATTAGTTCAAAATACCCTGTCTACAAATAAGAAGCACTCTATTCATGTCAACAAGCATATCTACACTTCCATGGAATTAGGAAACCATTGAATTTCATTAAACAACGAGTATCTAATGATCATTAGCATTTCATACATGTATTTCAGCTTAATCACTCATTAATGTGTGCTTCTCTTGATTTCTCTCTNAAGAAGGCTCCACGTTTTGTTGTAATGACTCATTCTCACTTAATTATGTCCAAAATACCATGTCTACAAAGAAAAAGCCTCTATTGATGTAACAAGCATATCTACAATTCCTTGGAATTAGGAACCCTTGAAGTTCATTAAACAACGAGTATGTAATGATCATTAGCATTTCCTACTTGTATTTTCAGCTTAATCACTCATTAACGTGTGCTTCTCTTGATTTCCTTCTAACAGCCTCCACTTTTTGTTGTAATGACTCATTCCCACTTAATTATGTTCAAAATACCCTGTCTACAAATAAGAAGCACTCTATTCATGTAAACAAGCACATCTACACTCCTTGGATTAGGAAACCATTGAATTCATTAAACAACGAGTCTCTGATGATCACTAGCATTTCTTAATTGTATTTTCAGCTTAATCACTCATTGATGTGTGCTTCTCTTGATTTCCTATTAACAAGGCTGGACTCTTTGTTGTAATCACTCATTCTCACTTAATTATGTTCAAAATACCTTGTGTACAATAAGAAGAACTCTATTCATGTAAACAAGCACATCTACACTTCCTTGGAATTAGGAAACCATTGAATTTCATTAAACAACGAGTATCTAACGATCATTAGCATTTCTTACATGTATTTTCAGCTTAATCACTCATTAATGTGTGCTTCACTTGATTTCCATCTAAGAAGGCTCCACTTTTTGTTGTAATGACTCATTCTCACTTAATTATGTCCAAAATACCTTGTCTACAAATAAAAAGCACTCTATTGATGTAAACAAGCACATCTACACTTCCTTGGAATTAGGAAACCATTGAATTTCATTAAACAACGAGTATCTAACGATCATTAGCATTTCTTACATGTATTTTCAGCTTAATCACTCATTAATGTGCGCTTCTCTTGATTTCCTTCCAACAGGGCTCCACTTTGTGTTGTAATGACTCATTCTCACTTAATTATGTTCAAAATACCTCTCAACAAATAAGAAGCACTCTAGTCATGTAAACAAGCACACCTACACTTCCTTGCAATTCGGAAACCATTGAATTTCGTTAAACAACGAGTATCTAATAATCATTAGCATTTCTTACCTGTATTTTCAGCTTAATCACTCATTAATGTGTGCTTCCCTTGATTTCCTTCTAACAAGGCTCCACTTTTTGTTGTAATGACTCATTCTCACTTAAGTATGTCCAAAATACCTTGTCTACAAAGAAAAGCACTCTATTGATGTAAACAAGCATATCTACACTTCCTTCGAATTAGGAAACCCTTGAAGTTCATTAAACAACGAGTATCTAATGATCATTAGCATTTCCTTACCTGTATTTTCAGCTTAATCACTCATTAATGTGCGCTTCTCTTGATTTCCTTCTAACAGGGCTCCACTTTGTGTTATAATGACTCATTCTCACTTAATTATGTTCAAAATACCTCTCTACAAATAAGAAGCACTCTATTCATGTAAACAAGCACATCTACACTTCCTTGCAATTAGGAAACCATTGAATTTCATTAAACAACGAGTATCTAATGATCATTAGCATTTCTTACATGTATTTTCAGCTTAATCACTCATTAATGTGTGCTTCTCTTGATTTCCTTCTAACAAGGCTCGACTTTTTGTTGTAATCACTCATTCTCACTTAATTATGTTCAAAATACCTTGTCTACAAATAAGAAGCACTCTATTCATGTAAACAAGCACATCTACACTTCCTTGGAATTAGGAAACCATTGAATTTCATTAAACAACGAGTATCTAATGATCATTAGCATTTCTTACATGTATTTTCAGCTTAATCACTCATTAATGTGTGCTTCTCTTGATTTCCTTCTAACAAGGCTCCACTTTTGTTGTAATGACTCATTCTCACTTAATTATGTTCAAAATACCTGTCTACAAATAAGAAGCACTCTATTCATGTAAACAAGCACATCTACACTTCCTTGGAATTAGGAAACCATTGAATTTCATTAAACAACGAGTATCTAATGATCATTAGCATTTCTTACATTGTATTTTCAGCTTAATCACTCATTAATGTGTGCTTCTCTTGATTTCCTTCTAACAAGGCTCCACTTTTGTTGTAATGACTCATTCTCACTTAATTATGTTCAAAATACCTGTCTACAAATAAGAAGCACTCTATTCATGTAAACAAGCACATCTACACTTCCTTGGAATTAGGAAACCATTGAATTTCATTAAACAACGAGTATCTAATGATCATTAGCATTTCTTAATTGTATTTTCAGCTTAATCACTCATTAATGTGTGCTTCTCTTGATTTCCTTCTAACAAGGCTGGACTCTTTGTTGTAATCACTCATTCTCACTTAATTATGTTCAAATACCTTGTGTACAAATAAGAAGCACTCTATTCATGTAAACAAGCACATCTACACTTCCTTGCAATTAGGAAACCATTGAATTTCATTAACAACGAGTATCTAATGATCATTAGCATTTCTTACATGTATTTTCAGCTTAATCACTCATTAATGTGTGCTTCTCTTGATTTCCTTCTAACAAGCCTCCACTTTTGTTGTAATGACTCATTCTCACTTAATTATGTTCAAAATACCTTGTCTACAAATAAGAAGCACTCTATTCATGTAAACAAGCACATCTACACTTCCTTGGAATTAGAAACCATTGAATTTCGTTAAACAACGAGTATCTAATGATCATTAGCATTTCTTACATGTATTTTCAGCTTAATCACTCATTAATGTGTGCTTCTCTTGATTTCCTTCTAACAAGGCTCCACTTTTTGTTGTAATGACTCATTCTCACTTAATTATGTCAAAATACCTGTCTACAAATAAAAAGCACTCTATTCATGTAAACAAGCACATCTACACTTCCTTGCAATTAGGAAACCATTGAATTTCATTAAACAACGAGTATCTAATGATCATTAGCATTTCTTACATGTATTTTCAGCTTAATCACTCATTAATGTGTGCTTCTCTTGATTTCCTTCTAACAAGGCTCCACTTTTGTTGTAATGACTCATTCTCACTTAATTATGTCAAAATACCTTGTCTACAAATAAGAAGCACTCTATTCATGTAAACAAGCACATCTACACTTCCGTGGAATTAGGAAACCCTTGAAGTTCATTAAACAACGAGTATCTAATGATCATTAGCATTTCTTACATGTATTTTCAGCTTAATCACTCATTAATGTGTGCTTCTCTTGATTTCCTTCTAACAAGGCTCCACTTTTTGTTGTAATGACTCATTCTCACTTAATTATGTTCAAAATACCTGTCTACAAATAAGAAGCACTCTATTCATGTAAACAAGCACATCTACACTTCCTTGGAATTAGGAAACCATTGAATTTCATTAAACAACGAGTATCTAATGATCATTAGCATTTCTTAATTGTATTTTCAGCTTAATCACTCATTAATGTGTGCTTCTCTTGATTTCCTTCTAACAACGCTGGACTCTTTGTTGTAATCACTCATTCTCACTTAATTATGTTCAAAATACCTTGTGTACAAATAAGAAGCACACTATTCATGTAAACAAGCACATCTACACTTCCTTGCAATTAGGAAACCATTGAATTTCATTAAACAACGAGTATCTAATGATCATTAGCATTTCTTACTTGTATTTTCAGCTTAATCACTCATTAATGTGTGCTTCTCTTGATTTCCTTCTAAGAAGGCTCCACTTTTTGTTGTAATGACTCATTCTCACTGAATTATGTCCAAAATACCTTGTCTACAAATAAAAGCACTCTATTGATGTAAACAAGCATATCTACACTTCCTTGGAATTAGGAAACCCTTGAAGTTCATTAAACAACGAGTATGTAATGATCATTAGCATTTCTTACTTGTATTTTCAGCTTAATCACTCATTAATGTGTGCTTCTCTTGATTTCCTTCTAACAAGCCTCCACTTTTGTTGTAATGACTCATTCTCACTTAATTATGTTCAAAATACCTGTCTACAAATAAGAAGCACTCTATTCATGTAAACAAGCACATCTACACTTCCTTGGAATTAGGAAACCATTGAATTTCATTAAACAACGACTATCTAATGATCATTAGCATTTCTTAATGTATTTTCAGCTTAATCACTCATTAATGTGTGCTTCTCTTGATTTCCTTCTAACAAGGCTGGACACTTTGTTGTAATCACTCATTCTCACTTAATTATGTTCAAAATACCTTGTGTACAAATAAGAAGCACTCTATTCATGTAAACAAGCACATCTACACTTCCTTGGAATTAGGAAACCATTGAATTTCATTAAACAACGAGTATCTAATGATCATTAGCATTTCTTACATGTATTTTCAGCTTAATCACTCATTAATGTGTGCTTCTCTTGATTTCCTTCTAACAAGGCTGGACTCTTTGTTGTAATCACTCATTCTCACTTAATTATGTCAAAATACCTTGTGTACAAATAAGAGCACTCTATTCATGTAAACAAGCACATCTACACTTCCTTGGAATTAGGAAACCATTGAATTTCATTAAACAACGAGTATCTAATGATCATTAGCATTTCTTAATTGTATTTTCAGCTTAATCACTCATTAATGTGTGCTTCTCTTGATTTCCTTCTAACAAGGCTGGACTCTTTGTTGTAATCACTCATTCTCACTTAATTATGTTCAAAATACCTTGTGTACAAATAAGCAGCACTCTATTCATGTAAACAAGCACATCTACACTTCCTTGGAATTAGGAAACCATTGAATTCATTAAACAACGAGTATCTAATGATCATTAGCATTTCTTACTTGTATTTTCAGCTTAATCACTCATTAATGTGTGCTTCTCTTGATTTCCTTCTAAGAAGGCTCCACTTTTTGTTGTAATGACTCATTCTCACTTAATTATGTCCAAAATACCTTGTCTACAAATAAAAGCACTCTATTCATGTAAACAAGCAATCTACACTTCCTTGGAATTAGGAAACCATTGAATTTCATTAAACAACGAGTATCTAATGATCATTAGCATTTCTTACTTGTATTTTCAGCTTAATCACTCATTAATGTGTGCTTCTCTTGATTTCCTTCTAACAAGCCTCCACTTTTTGTTGTAATGACTCATTCTCACTTAATTATGTTCAAAATAACCTTGTCTACAAATAAGAAGCACTCTATTCATGTAAACAAGCACATCTACACTTCCTTGGAATTAGGAAACCATTGAATTTCATTAAACAACGAGTATCTAATGATCATTAGCATTTCTTAATTGTATTTTCAGCTTAATCACTCATTAATGTGTGCTTCTCTTGATTTCCTACTAACAAGGCTGGACTCTTTGTTGTAATCACTCATTCTCACTTAATTATGTTCAAAATACCTTGTGTACAAATAAGAAGCACTCTATTCATGTAAACAAGCACATCTACACTTCCTTGGAATTAGGAAACCATTGAATTTCATTAAACAACGAGTATCTAATGATCATTAGCATTTCTTACATGTATTTTCAGCTTAATCACTCATTAATGTGTGCTTCTCTTGATTTCCTTCTAACAAGGCTGGACTCTTTGTTGTAATCACTCATTCTCACTTAATTATGTCAAAATACCTTGTGTACAAATAAGAAGCACTCTATTCATGTAAACAAGCACATCTACACTTCCTTGCAATTAGGAAACCATTGAATTTCATTAAACAACGAGTATCTAATGATCATTAGCATTTCTTACATGTATTTTCAGCTTAATCACTCATTAATGTGTGCTTCTCTTGATTTCCATCTAAGAAGGCTCCACTTTTTGTTGTAATGACTCATTCTCACTTAATTATGTCCAAAATACCTGTCTACAAATAAAAGCACTCTATTGATGTAAACAAGCATATCTACACTTCCTTGGAATTAGGAAACCCTTGAAGTTCATTAAACAACGAGTATCTAATGATGATTAGCATTTCTTACTTGTATTTTCAGCTTAATCACTCATTAATGTGTGCTTCTCTTGATTTCCTTCTAACAAGGCTCCACTTTTGTTGTAATGACTCATTCTCACTTAATTATGTTCAAAATACCTTGTGTACAAATAAGAAGCACTCTATTCATGTAAACAAGCACATCTACACTTCCTTGCAATTAGGAAACCATTGAATTTCATTAAACAACGAGTATCTAATGATCATTAGCATTTCTTACATGTATTTTCAGCTTAATCACTCATTAATGTGTGCTTCTCTTGATTTCCTTCTAAAAGGCTCCACTTTTGTTGTAATGACTCATTCTCACTTAATTATGTTCAAAATACCTGTCTACAAATAAGAGCACTCTATTCATGTAAACAAGCACATCTACACTTCCTTGGAATTAGGAAACCATTGAATTTCATTAAACAACGAGTATCTAATGATCATTAGCATTTCTTACATGTATTTTCAGCTTAATCACTCATTAATGTGTGCTTCTCTTGATTTCCTTCTAACAAGGCTGGACTCTTTGTTGTAATCACTCATTCTCACTTAATTATGTTCAAAATACCTTGTGTACAAATAAGAAGCACTCTATTCATGTAAACAAGCACATCTACACTTCCTTGGAATTAGGAAACCCTTGAATTTCATTAAACAACGAGTATCTAATGATCATTAGCATTTCTTACATGTATTTTCAGCTTAATCACTCATTAATGTGTGCTTCTCTTGATTTCCTTACTAACAAGGCTGGACTCTTTGTTGTAATCACTCATTCTCACTTAATTATGTTCAAAATACCTTGTGTACAAATAAGAAGCACACTATTCATGTAAACAAGCACATCTACACTTCCTTGGAATTAGGAAACCATTGAATTTCATTAAACAACGAGTATCTAATGATCATTAGCATTTCTTAATTGTATTTTCAGCTTAATCACTCATTCATGTGTGCTTCTCTTGATTTCCTACTAACAAGGCTGGACCCTTTTGTTGTAATCACTCATTCTCACTTAATTATGTTCAAAATACCTTGTGTACAAATAAGAAGCACACTATTCATGTAAACAAGCACATCTACACTTCCTTGCAATTAGGAAACCATTGAATTTCATTAAACAACGAGTATGTAATGATCATTAGCATTTCTTACATGTATTTCAGCTTCATCACTCATTAATGTGTGCTTCTCCTGATTTCCTTCTAAGAAGCCTCCACTTTTTGTTGTAATTACTCATTCTCACCTAATTACGTCCAAAATACCTTGTCAACAAACAAAAAGCACTCTATTCATGCAAACAAGCACATCTACACTTCGTTGGAATTAGGAAACCCTTGAAGTTCATTAAACAACGACTATCTAATGATCATTAGCATTTCTTAAATGTATGTTCAGTGATGCGGAAAACCCCAAAAGACGTGGCTTAGGGGACCCAACGCACACAATGAATCAAAGAACAACCAGGAAAGCTTAAATCAGGGTTTAATAACACAAACCCTAGACCCAAATTCGAAGGAACACGAACCTAGGGTATTCAAGATGGATATGGACGCCACACTCCAGAAGAGGAAGGAATTGGAGTGATAAGTCGGTTTTGAACGCCACAAGACGAAAACCTCTTGATAAGTTCTTTAGTTCTCAAAAGAACTGAAGGAGAACCCTTGCTTTCTTTTTCACTGAAAGTTGTCTGATTTCTTGATTGTCTGATTTCCAGAGCTTTACAAGGGGTGCCTATTTATAGGCTTAGATAGCAATCCTAAAGAGGCAAAATTCCTATTTAGGAGAAATCCCTATTTTGGAGGATTTCGGACTAATTCCAGCACATACAATAAACTCCTATTTAGGAGTGAATGCTATCACTTAGTCTGACCCATTAAGTAGTCCAATTATATTAATTAGGCCTGGGCTTTCTTAAACTTTAAATTCGCACCATTTGAAGTTGGGTTGGCTGAGCGTCCTGAATCAGCCCATTCGGTGCTTCTTTAATCTTTCTGGCCGCTCGTGTTATTGGCCTTCTGGAATGTGCAATGGACCTCTTGCATCCATTGAAGCCTTCCACCTTATGTCTACGTTCTCATCATTCAGCTTGATCACTCATTAATGTGTGCTTCTCTAGATTTCTTACTAACAAGGCTGGACTCTTTGTTGTAATCACTCATTCTCACTTAATTATGTTCAAAATACTTTGTGTACAAATAAGCAGCACTCTATTCGTGTAAACAAGGACATCTACACTTCCTTGGAATTCGGAAACCATTGAATTTCATTAAACAACGAGTATCTAATGATCATTAGCATTTCTTACATGTATGTTCAGCTTAAGTCACTCATTAATGTGTGCTTCTCTAGATTTCTTACTAACAAGGCTGGACTCTTTGTTGTAATCACTCATTCTCACTTAATTATGTTCAAAATACCTTGTGTACAAATAAGAAGCACACTATTCATGTAAACAAGCACATCTACACTTCCTTGGAATTAGGAAACCATTGAATTTCATTAAACAACGAGTATCTAAGGATCATTAGCATTTCTTAATTGTATTTTCAGCTTAATCACTCATTCATGTGTGCTTCTCTTGATTCCTACTAACAAGGCTGGACCTTTGTTGTAATCACTCATTCTCACTTAATTATGTTCAAATACCTGTGTACAAATAAGAAGCACACTATTCATGTAAACAAGCACATCTACACTTCCTTGCAATTAGGAAACCATTGAATTTCATTAAACAACGAGTATGTAATGATCATTAGCATTTCTTACATGTATTTTCAGCTTCATCACTCATTAATGTGTGCTTCTCTTGATTTCCTTCTAAGAAGCCTCCACTTTTTGTTGTAATACTCATTCTCACCTAATTACGTCCAAAATACCTTGTCAACAAACAAAAAGCACTCTATTCATGCAAACAAGCACATCTACACTTCGTTGGAATTAGGAAACCCTTGAAGTTCATTAACAACGACTATCTAATGATCATTAGCATTTCTTAAATGTATGTTCAGTGATGCGGAAAACCCAAAAAAGACGTGGTTAGGGACCCAACGCACACAATGAATCAAAGAACAACCAGGAAAGCTAAATCAGGGTTTAATAACACAAACCCTAGACCCAAAATTCGAAGAAACACGAAACCTAGGGTATTCAAGATGGATATGGACGCCACACTCCAGAAGAGGAAATGATGAGAATCTTGAGATGATGGGTGGAAGGTTTTAAGGATGCAAAAAGTCATTGTACATTCAAGAAGGCCCAATAACACGAGCTAGAGCTTCAATTGATGCAAGAGGTCCATTGCACATTCCAGAAGGCCCAATAACAGGAGCTAGAGCTTCAATGGATGCAAGAGGTCATTGCACATTCCAGAAGGCCCAATAACACAAGCTAGGGCCAGAAAGATTAAAGAAGCACTAAATGGGCTGATTCTGGACATTCAGGCCAACCAAACTTCAAATGGTGCGAATTCAAGTTTAAAGAAAGCCCAGGCCTAATTAATATAATTGGACTACTTAATGGGTCAGACTAAGTGATAGCATTCACTCCTAAATAGGAGTTTATTGTATGTGCTGGAATTAGTCCGAAATTCCTCCAAAATAGGGATTTCTCCTAAATAGGAATTTTGCCTCTTTAGGATTGCTATCTAAGCCTATAAATAGGCACCCCTGTAAGCTCTGGAAATCAGACAATCAAGAAATCAACAACTTTCAGTGAAATAGAAAGCAAGGGTTTCTCCTTCGGTTCTTTTGAGAACTAAAGAACTTATCAAGAGGTTTTCTTCTTGTGGCGTTCAAACCGACTTATCACTCCAATTCCTTCCTCTTCTGGAGTGTGGCGTCCATATCCATCTTGAATACCCTAGGTTCGTGTTCCTTCAAATTTTGGGTCTAGGGTTGTGTTATTAAACCCTGATTTAGCTTTCCTGGTTGTTCTTTGATTCATTGTGTGCGTTGGGTCCCTAAGCCACGTCTTTTTGGGGTTTTCGCATCAGTTGTATCAGAGCCCGGCTCTAAATCAGAAAAAAAGAAAAATAATATGTCTTTGAAGACTAAGGTGCTGCTCAGGAGGGAGCTGTTGACATGTCCTTCATGATCAAAGCTATGCAACAACAATTTGAGCACATGAATACCAGATTTGATGATCTGAGAGAGATGATGGAGGAGCAAGCTAATACAATTGCAGAGTTGCAAAGGAGGCACGAAGAATATGAGGCTTCTAAAGCAAGAAGGCAATTAAGATGTGCCTATGACCACGAAGATGATGAATCTGTGCCATCATCAGAGGGTGAAAGTGATGGAGAGATGTATCCGGCTAATGGAGTAGCTCTCATCAAAGCAAGCATTGAATGTGCAAGTGAAAGAAGAAAATGAGGGGCAACGAGGTAACATCTTTCAGACGAGATGTCTCATCAAAGATAAGGTATGTAGTATGATTATTGATGGTGGAAGTTGCATAATCTTGCTAGCACAACTATGGTTGAGAAGCTGAATTTAACCTACTATGAAGCATCCTAAACCATATAAACTTCAATGGTTGAATGAGAATGGTGAAGTTTAAGGTAGATAAGCAAGTGCTCGTGTCATTTTCTATTGGAAGCGTACCGTGATGAAGTTTTATGTGATGTTGTACCTATGCAAGCAGGCCATATTCTATTAGGAAGGCCATGGCAGTTTGACAGGCGAGTTATGCATGATGGATTCAAGAATCGATATTCCTTTGTAATGAATGAAAAACCCGTNAACAAGCACATCTACACTTCCTTGGAATTAGGAAACCATTAATTTCATTAAACAACGAGTATCTATGATCATTAGCATTTCTTACATGTACTTTCAGCTTAATCACTCATTAATGTTTGCTTCTCTTGATTTCCTACTAACAACGCTGGACTCTTTGTTGTAATCACTCATTCTCACTTCATTATGTTCAAAATACCCTGTCTACAATTAAGAATGATGAGAACCGTAGACATGAAGGGTGGAAGGCTTCAAAGGATGCAAAAGTCCATTGCACATTCCAGAAGGCCGAGCTAGGGCCAGAAAGATTAAAGAAGCACTAAATGGGCTGATTCAGGGATGCTCAGGGCCAACTCAGCTTCAAATGGTGCGAATTTTAAACTTGGAAGAGAGTCTAGGCCTTATTAATATCATTAGAGTAATTAAAGTGTTAGGACTAATAATAGTATTCACTCTAAATTAGAAGTTTATTTTCCATATAAGAATTTGTACCTAGATAGGAATTCCGCCTAAATAAGGAATTGTCCTAACTAGGAATTTATGCCTCTTAGGATGCTATCTAAGCCTATAAATAGGCACCCCTTGTAAGCTTTGGAAATCAGACAATCAAGAAATCAGACAACTTGGAGTGAAATAAGAAGCAACGGTTTTTCTCCTTGGTTCTTTCAAGAACTAAAGAACTTATCAAGAGGTAATTCTTCTTGTGGCGTTCAATCGACTTATCACTCCCAATTCCTTCCTTTCTGGAGTGTGGCGTCCATATCCATCTTGAATACCCTAGGTTCGTGTTCCTTCGAATATTGGGTCTAGGGTTTGTGTTATTAAACTCTGATTTAGCTTTCCTGGTTGCTCTTTGATTCATTGTGTGCGTTGGGTCCCTAAGTCACGTCTTTTTGGGGTTTTCCGCATCAAAGAAGCACTTTATTCATGTAAACAAGCACATCTACACTTCCTTGAAATTAGGAAAGGATGGAATTTCATTAAACAACGAGTATCTAATGATCATTAGCATTTCTTACATGTATTTTCAGCTTAATCACTCATTAATGTGAGCTTCTCTTGATTTCCTTCTAACAAGGCTCTACTTTTTGCTTGTAATGACTCATTCTCACTAAATTATGTACCAAAATACCCTGTCTACAAATCACAAGCACTCTATTCATGTAAACAAGCACATCTACACTTCCTTGGAATTAGGAAACCATTGAATTCAATTAAACAACGAGTATCTAATGATCATTAGCATTGCTTACATGTATTTTCAGCTTAATCACTCATTAATGTGTGCTTCTCTTGATTTCCTACAAACAAGGCTGGGCTCTTTGTTGTAATCACTCATTCTCACTCAATTATGTTCAAAATACCTTGTGTACAAATAAGAAGCTCTCAATTCATGTAAACAAGCACATCTACACTTCCTTCGGAATTAGGAAACCATTGAATTTCATTAAACAACGAGTATCTAATGATCATTAGCATTTCTTACATGTAATTTCAGCTTAATCACTCATGAATATGTGCTTCTCTTGATTTCCTTCTAACTAGGCCCCACTTTTTGTTATAATGACTCATTCTCACTGAATTATGTTCAAAATACCCTGTCTACAAATAGAAGCACTCTATTCATGGAAACAAGCACATCTACACTTCCTTGGAATTAGGAAACCATGGAATTTCATTAAACAACGAGTATCTGATGATCATTAGCTTTTCTTACACGTGTTTTCAGCATAATCACTCATTAATGTGCGCTTCACTTGATTTCCTACAAAAAGGCTGGGCTCTTTGTTGTAATCACTCATTCTCACTTAATTATGTTCAAAATACCCTGTCTAGAAATAAGAAGCACTCTATTCATGTAAACAAGCACATCTACACTTCCTTGGAATTAGGAAACCTTTGAATTTCATTAAACAACAAGTATCTGATGATCATTAGCATATCTTACATGTATTTTCAGCTTAATCACTCATTAATGTGTGCTTCTCTTGATTTCCTACAAAAAGGCTGAGCTCTTTGTTGTAATCACTCATTCTTACTTAATTAAGTTCAAAATACCGTGTGTGCAAATAAGAAGCACTCTATTCATGTAAACAAGCACATCTACACTTCCTTGGAATTAGGAAACCATTGAATTTCATTAAACAACGAGTATCTAATGATCCTTAGCATTTCTTACATGTAATTTCAGCTTAATCACTCATTAATGTGTGCTTCTCTTGATTCCCTACAAACAAGGCTGGGCTCTTTGTTGTAATCACTCATTCTCACTTAATTATGTTCAAAATACTTGTGCACAAATAAGAAGCTCTCTATTCGTGTAAACAAGCACATCTACACTTCCTTGGAATTAGGAAACCATTGAAATTCATGAAACAACGAGTATCTAATGATCATTGCCATTTCTTACATGTAATTTCAGCTTAATCACTCATTAATGTGTGCTTCTCTTGATTTCCTTCTAACAAGGCCCCACTTTTTGTTGTAATGACTCATTCTCACTTAATTATGTTCAAAATACCCTGTCTACAAATAAGAAGCACTCTATTCATGTAAACAAGCACATCTACACTTCCTTGGAATTAGGAAACCATTGAATTCATTAAACAACGAGTATCTAATGATCATTAGCATTTCTTACATGTATTTTCAGCTTAATCACTCATTAATGTGTGCTTCTCTTGATTTCCTTCTAACAAGGCTCCACTTTTTGTTGTAATGACTCATTCTCACTTAATTATGTTCAAAATACCCTGTCTACAAATAAGAAGCACTCTATTCATGTAAACAAGCACATCTACACTTCCTTGGAATTAGGAAACCATTGAATTTCATTAAACAACGAGTATCTAATGATCATTAGCATTTCTTACATGTATTTTCAGCTTAATCACTCATTAATGTGTGCTTCTCTTGATTTCCTTCTAACAAGGCTCCACTTTTTGTTGTAATGACTCATTCTCACTTAATTATGTTCAAAATACCCTGTCTACAAATAAGAAGCACTCTATTCATGTAAACAAGCACATCTACACTTCCTTGGAATTAGGAAACCATTGAATTTCATTAAACAACGAGTATCTAATGATCATTAGCATTTCTTACATGTATTTTCAGCTTAATCACTCATTAATGTGTGCTTCTCTTGATTTCCTACTAACAAGGCTGACTCTTTGTTGTAATCACTCATTCTCACTTAATTATGTTCAAAATACCTTGTGTACAAATAAGAAGCACTCTATTCATGTAAACAAGCACATCTACACTTCCTTGGAATTAGGAAACCATTGAATTTCATTAAACAACGAGTATCTAATGATCATTAGCATTTCTTACATGTATTTTCAGCTTAATCACTCATTAATGTGTGCTTCTCTTGATTTCCTTCTAACAAGGCTCCACTTTTGTTGTAATGACTCATTCTCACTTAATTATGTTCAAAATACCCTGTCTACAAATAAGAAGCACTCTATTCATGTAAACAAGCACATCTACACTTCCTTGGAATTAGGAAACCATTGAATTTCATTAAACAACGAGTATCTAATGATCATTAGCATTTCTTACATGTATTTTCAGCTTAATCACTCATTAATGTGTGCTTCTCTTGATTTCCTTCTAACAAGGCTCCACTTTTGTTGTAATCACTCATTCTCACTTAATTATGTTCAAAATACCTTGTGTACAAATAAGAAGCACTCTATTCATGTAAACAAGCACATCTACACTTCCTTGGAATTAGGAAACCATTGAATTTCATTAAACAACGAGTATCTAATGATCATTAGCATTTCTTACATGTATTTTCAGCTTAATCACTCATTAATGTGTGCTTCTCTTGATTTCCTTCTAACAAGGCTCCACTTTTTGTTGTAATGACTCATTCTCACTTAATTATGTTCAAAATACCCTGTCTACAAATAAGAAGCACTCTATTCATGTAAACAAGCACATCTACACTTCCTTGGAATTAGGAAACCATTGAATTTCATTAAACAACGAGTATCTAATGATCATTAGCATTTCTTACATGTATTTTCAGCTTAATCACTCATTAATGTGTGCTTCTCTTGATTTCCTTCTAACAAGGCTCCACTTTTGTTGTAATGACTCATTCTCACTTAATTATGTTCAAAATACCTTGTCTACAAATAAGAAGCACTCTATTCATGTAAACAAGCACATCTACACTTCCTTGGAATTAGGAAACCATTGAATTTCATTAAACAACGAGTATCTAATGATCATTAGCATTTCTTACATGTATTTTCAGCTTAATCACTCATTAATGTGTGCTTCTCTTGATTTCCTTCTAACAAGGCTCCACTTTTTGTTGTAATGACTCATTCTCACTTAATTATGTTCAAAATACCCTGTCTACAAATAAGAAGCACTCTATTCATGTAAACAAGCACATCTACACTTCCTTGGAATTAGGAAACCATTGAATTTCATTAAACAACGAGTATCTAATGATCATTAGCATTTCTTACATGTATTTTCAGCTTAATCACTCATTAATGTGTGCTTCTCTTGATTTCCTTCTAACAAGGCTCCACTTTTTGTTGTAATGACTCATTCTCACTTAATTATGTTCAAAATACCCTGTCTACAAATAAGAAGCACTCTATTCATGTAAACAAGCACATCTACACTTCCTTGGAATTAGGAAACCATTGAATTTCATTAAACAACGAGTATCTAATGATCATTAGCATTTCTTACATGTATTTTCAGCTTAATCACTCATTAATGTGTGCTTCTCTTGATTTCCTACTAACAAGGCTCCACTTTTGTTGTAATGACTCATTCTCACTTAATTATGTTCAAAATACCCTGTCTACAAATAAGAAGCACTCTATTCATGTAAACAAGCACATCTACACTTCCTTGGAATTAGGAAACCATTGAATTTCATTAAACAACGAGTATCTAATGATCATTAGCATTTCTTACATGTATTTTCAGCTTAATCACTCATTAATGTGTGCTTCTCTTGATTTCCTTCTAACAAGGCTCCACTTTTTGTTGTAATGACTCATTCTCACTTAATTATGTTCAAAATACCCTGTCTACAAATAAGAAGCACTCTATTCATGTAAACAAGCACATCTACACTTCCTTGGAATTAGGAAACCATTGAATTTCATTAAACAACGAGTATCTAATGATCATTAGCATTTCTTACATGTATTTTCAGCTTAATCACTCATTAATGTGTGCTTCTCTTGATTTCCTACTAACAAGGCTGGACTCTTTGTTGTAATCACTCATTCTCACTTAATTATGTTCAAAATACCTTGTGTACAAATAAGAAGCACTCTATTCATGTAAACAAGCACATCTACACTTCCTTGGAATTAGGAAACCATTGAATTTCATTAAACAACGAGTATCTAATGATCATTAGCATTTCTTACATGTATTTTCAGCTTAATCACTCATTAATGTGTGCTTCTCTTGATTTCCTTCTAACAAGGCCCCACTTTTTGTTGTAATGACTCATTCTCACTTAATTATGTTCAAAATACCCTGTCTACAAATAAGAAGCACTCTATTCATGTAAACAAGCACATCTACACTTCCTTGGAATTAGGAAACCATTGAATTTCATTAAACAACGAGTATCTAATGATCATTAGCATTTCTTACATGTATTTTCAGCTTAATCACTCATTAATGTGTGCTTCTCTTGATTTCCTTCTAACAAGGCCCCACTTTTTGTTGTAATGACTCATTCTCACTTAATTATGTTCAAAATACCCTGTCTACAAATAAGAAGCACTCTATTCATGTAAACAAGCACATCTACACTTCCTTGGAATTAGGAAACCATTGAATTTCATTAAACAACGAGTATCTAATGATCATTAGCATTTCTTACATGTATTTTCAGCTTAATCACTCATTAATGTGTGCTTCTCTTGATTTCCTTCTAACAAGGCTCCACTTTTTGTTGTAATGACTCATTCTCACTTAATTATGTTCAAAATACCCTGTCTACAAATAAGAAGCACTCTATTCATGTAAACAAGCACATCTACACTTCCTTGGAATTAGGAAACCATTGAATTTCATTAAACAACGAGTATCTAATGATCATTAGCATTTCTTACATGTATTTTCAGCTTAATCACTCATTAATGTGTGCTTCTCTTGATTTCCTTCTAACAAGGCCCACTTTTTGTTGTAATGACTCATTCTCACTTAATTATGTTCAAAATACCCTGTCTACAAATAAGAAGCACTCTATTCATGTAAACAAGCACATCTACACTTCCTTGGAATTAGGAAACCATTGAATTTCATTAAACAACGAGTATCTAATGATCATTAGCATTTCTTACATGTATTTTCAGCTTAATCACTCATTAATGTGTGCTTCTCTTGATTTCCTTCTAACAAGGCTCCACTTTTGTTGTAATGACTCATTCTCACTTAATTATGTTCAAAATACCTGTCTACAAATAAGAAGCACTCTATTCATGTAAACAAGCACATCTACACTTCCTTGGAATTAGGAAACCATTGAATTTCATTAAACAACGAGTATCTAATGATCATTAGCATTTCTTACATGTATTTTCAGCTTAATCACTCATTAATGTGTGCTTCTCTTGATTTCCTTCTAACAAGGCCCCACTTTTTGTTGTAATGACTCATTCTCACTTAATTATGTTCAAAATACCCTGTCTACAAATAAGAAGCACTCTATTCATGTAAACAAGCACATCTACACTTCCTTGGAATTAGGAAACCATTGAATTTCATTAAACAACGAGTATCTAATGATCATTAGCATTTCTTACATGTATTTTCAGCTTAATCACTCATTAATGTGTGCTTCTCTTGATTTCCTTCTAACAAGGCCCCACTTTTTGTTGTAATGACTCATTCTCACTTAATTATGTTCAAAATACCCTGTCTACAAATAAGAAGCACTCTATTCATGTAAACAAGCACATCTACACTTCCTTGGAATTAGGAAACCATTGAATTTCATTAAACAACGAGTATCTAATGATCATTAGCATTTCTTACATGTATTTTCAGCTTCATCACTCGTTAATGTGTGCTTCTCTTCATTTCCTTCTAACAAGGCCCCACTTTTTGTAGTAATGACTCATTCTCACTTAATTATGTTCAAAATACCCTGTCTACAAAAAGAAGCACTCTATTCTTGTAAACAAGCACATCTACACTTCCTTGGAATTAGGAAACCATTGAATTTCCTTAAACAACGAGTATCTAATGATAATTAGCATTCCTTACATGTATTTTCAGCTGAATCACTCTTTAATGTGTGCTTCTCTTGATTTCCTTGTAACAAGGCTCCACTTTTTGTTGTAATGACTCATTCTCACTTAATTATGTTCAAAATACCCTGTCTACAAATAAGAGGCACTCTATTCATGTAAACAAGCACATCTACACTTCTTGGAATTAGGAAACCATTGAATTTCATTAAACTACGAATATCTAAAGATCATCAGCATTTCTTACATGTAATTTCAACTTAATCACTCATTAATGTGTGCTTCTCTTGATTTCCTTCTAACAAGGCTGGAGTCTTTCTTGTAATCACTCATTCTCACTTAATTATGTTCAAAATACCTTGTTTACAAATAAGAAGCACTCTATTCATGTAAACAAGTACATCTACACTTCCCTGGAATTAGGAAACCATTGAATTTCATTAAGCAACGAGTATCTAATGATCATTAGCATCTCCTACATGTATTTTCAGCTTAATCACTCATTAATGTGTGCTTCTCTTGATTTCCTCCAGACAAGGCTGGACTCATTGTTGTAATCTCTCATTCNGTGCTTCTCTTGATTCCTACTAACAAGGCTGGACTCTTTGTTGTAATCACTCATTCTCACTTAATTATGTTGAAAATACCTTGTGTACATCTAAGAAGCACTCTATTCATGTAAACAAGCACATCTACACTTTTGGAATTAGGAAACCATTGAATTTCATTAAACAACGAGTATCTAATGATCATTAGCATTTCTTACATGTATTTTCAGCTTAATCACTCATTAATGTGTGCTTCTCTTGATTTTCCTACTAACAAGGCTGGACTCTTTGTTGTAATCACTCATTCTCACTTAATTATGTTGAAAATACCTTGTGTACATCTAAGAAGCACTCTATTCATGTAAACAAGCACATCTACACTACTTCTTGGAATTAGGAAACCATTGAATTTCTAAACAACGAGTATCTAATGATCATTAGCATTTCTTACATGTATTTTCAGCTTAATCACTCATTAATGTGTGCTTCTCTTGATTTCCTACTAACAAGGCTGGACTCTTTGTTGTAATCACTCATTCTCACAAATTATGTTGAAAATACCTTGTGTACATCTAAGAAGCACTCTATTCATGTAAACAAGCACATCTACACTTCCTTGGAATTAGGAAACCATTGAATTAAACAACGAGTATCTAATGATCATTAGCATTTCTTACATGTATTTTCAGCTTAATCACTCATTAATGTGTGCTTCTCTTGATTTCCTACTAACAAGGCCTGGACTCTTTGTTGTAATCACTCATTCTCACTTAATTATGTTGAAAATACCTTGTGTACATCTAAGAAGCACTCTATTCATGTAAACAAGCACATCTACACTTCCTTGGAATTAGGAAACCATTGAATTTCATTAAACAACGAGTATCTAATGATCATTAGCATTTCTTACATGTATTTTCAGCTTAATCACTCATTATGTGTGCTGCTCTTATTTCCTACTAACATGACTCTTTGTTGTAATCACTCATTAGTGTGTGCTCTCTTGATTTCCGACTAACAAGGCTGGACTCTTTTGTTGTAATCACTCATTCTCACTTAATTATGTTCAAAATACCTTGTGTACATCTAAGAAGCACTCTATTCATGTAAACAAGCACATCTACACTTCCTTGGAATTAGGAAACCATTGAATTTCATTAAACAACGAGTATCTAATGATCATTAGCATTTCTTACATGTATTTTCAGCTTAATCACTCATTAATGTGTGCTTCTCTTGATTTCCTACTAACAAGGCTGGACTCTTTGTTGTAATCACTCATTCTCACTTAATTATGTTCAAAATACCTTGTGTACATCTAAGAAGCACTCTATTCATGTAAACAAGCACATCTACACTTCCTTGGAATTAGGAAACCATTGAATTTCATTAAACAACGAGTATCTAATGATCATTAGCATTTCTTACATGTATTTTCAGCTTAATCACTCATTAATGTGTGCTTCTCTTGATTTCCTACTAACAAGGCTGGACTCTTTGTTGTAATCACTCATTCTCACTTAATTATGTTCAAAATACCTTGTGTACATCTAAGAAGCACTCTATTCATGTAAACAAGCACATCTACACTTCCTTGGAATTAGGAAACCATTGAATTTCATTAAACAACGAGTATCTAATGATCATTAGCATTTCTTACATGTATTTTCAGCTTAATCACTCATTAATGTGTGCTTCTCTTGATTTCCTACTAACAAGGCTGGACTCTTTGTTGTAATCACTCATTCTCACTTAATTATGTTCAAAATACCTTGTGTACATCTAAGAAGCACTCTATTCATGTAAACAAGCACATCTACACTTCCTTGGAATTAGGAAACCATTGAATTTCATTAAACAACGAGTATCTAATGATCATTAGCATTTCTTACATGTATTTTCAGCTTAATCACTCATTAATGTGTGCTTCTCTTGATTTCCTACTAACAAGGCTGGACTCTTTGTTGTAATCACTCATTCTCACTTAATTATGTTCAAAATACCTTGTGTACATCTAAGAAGCACTCTATTCATGTAAACAAGCACATCTACACTTCCTTGGAATTAGGAAACCATTGAATTTCATTAAACAACGAGTATCTAATGATCATTAGCATTTCTTACATGTATTTTCAGCTTAATCACTCATTAATGTGTGCTTCTCTTGATTTCCTACTAACAAGGCTGGACTCTTTGTTGTAATCACTCATTCTCACTTAATTATGTTCAAAATACCTTGTGTACATCTAAGAAGCACTCTATTCATGTAAACAAGCACATCTACACTTCCTTGGAATTAGGAAACCATTGAATTTCATTAAACAACGAGTATCTAATGATCATTAGCATTTCTTACATGTATTTTCAGCTTAATCACTCATTAATGTGTGCTTCTCTTGATTTCCTACTAACAAGGCTGGACTCTTTGTTGTAATCACTCATTCTCACTTAATTATGTTCAAAATACCTTGTGTACATCTAAGAAGCACTCTATTCATGTAAACAAGCACATCTACACTTCCTTGGAATTAGGAAACCATTGAATTTCATTAAACAACGAGTATCTAATGATCATTAGCATTTCTTACATGTATTTTCAGCTTAATCACTCATTAATGTGTGCTTCTCTTGATTTCCTACTAACAAGGCTGGACTCTTTGTTGTAATCACTCATTCTCACTTAATTATGTTCAAAATACCTTGTGTACATCTAAGAAGCACTCTATTCATGTAAACAAGCACATCTACACTTCCTTGGAATTAGGAAACCATTGAATTTCATTAAACAACGAGTATCTAATGATCATTAGCATTTCTTACATGTATTTTCAGCTTAATCACTCATTAATGTGTGCTTCTCTTGATTTCCTACTAACAAGGCTGGACTCTTTGTTGTAATCACTCATTCTCACTTAATTATGTTCAAAATACCTTGTGTACATCTAAGAAGCACTCTATTCATGTAAACAAGCACATCTACACTTCCTTGGAATTAGGAAACCATTGAATTTCATTAAACAACGAGTATCTAATGATCATTAGCATTTCTTACATGTATTTTCAGCTTAATCACTCATTAATGTGTGCTTCTCTTGATTTCCTACTAACAAGGCTGGACTCTTTGTTGTAATCACTCATTCTCACTTAATTATGTTCAAAATACCTTGTGTACATCTAAGAAGCACTCTATTCATGTAAACAAGCACATCTACACTTCCTTGGAATTAGGAAACCATTGAATTTCATTAAACAACGAGTATCTAATGATCATTAGCATTTCTTACATGTATTTTCAGCTTAATCACTCATTAATGTGTGCTTCTCTTGATTTCCTACTAACAAGGCTGGACTCTTTGTTGTAATCACTCATTCTCACTTAATTATGTTCAAAATACCTTGTGTACATCTAAGAAGCACTCTATTCATGTAAACAAGCACATCTACACTTCCTTGGAATTAGGAAACCATTGAATTTCATTAAACAACGAGTATCTAATGATCATTAGCATTTCTTACATGTATTTTCAGCTTAATCACTCATTAATGTGTGCTTCTCTTGATTTCCTACTAACAAGGCTGGACTCTTTGTTGTAATCACTCATTCTCACTTAATTATGTTCAAAATACCTTGTGTACATCTAAGAAGCACTCTATTCATGTAAACAAGCACATCTACACTTCCTTGGAATTAGGAAACCATTGAATTTCATTAAACAACGAGTATCTAATGATCATTAGCATTTCTTACATGTATTTTCAGCTTAATCACTCATTAATGTGTGCTTCTCTTGATTTCCTACTAACAAGGCTGGACTCTTTGTTGTAATCACTCATTCTCACTTAATTATGTTCAAAATACCTTGTGTACATCTAAGAAGCACTCTATTCATGTAAACAAGCACATCTACACTTCCTTGGAATTAGGAAACCATTGAATTTCATTAAACAACGAGTATCTAATGATCATTAGCATTTCTTACATGTATTTTCAGCTTAATCACTCATTAATGTGTGCTTCTCTTGATTTCCTACTAACAAGGCTGGACTCTTTGTTGTAATCACTCATTCTCACTTAATTATGTTCAAAATACCTTGTGTACATCTAAGAAGCACTCTATTCATGTAAACAAGCACATCTACACTTCCTTGGAATTAGGAAACCATTGAATTTCATTAAACAACGAGTATCTAATGATCATTAGCATTTCTTACATGTATTTTCAGCTTAATCACTCATTAATGTGTGCTTCTCTTGATTTCCTACTAACAAGGCTGGACTCTTTGTTGTAATCACTCATTCTCACTTAATTATGTTCAAAATACCTTGTGTACATCTAAGAAGCACTCTATTCATGTAAACAAGCACATCTACACTTCCTTGGAATTAGGAAACCATTGAATTTCATTAAACAACGAGTATCTAATGATCATTAGCATTTCTTACATGTATTTTCAGCTTAATCACTCATTAATGTGTGCTTCTCTTGATTTCCTACTAACAAGGCTGGACTCTTTGTTGTAATCACTCATTCTCACTTAATTATGTTCAAAATACCTTGTGTACATCTAAGAAGCACTCTATTCATGTAAACAAGCACATCTACACTTCCTTGGAATTAGGAAACCATTGAATTTCATTAAACAACGAGTATCTAATGATCATTAGCATTTCTTACATGTATTTTCAGCTTAATCACTCATTAATGTGTGCTTCTCTTGATTTCCTACTAACAAGGCTGGACTCTTTGTTGTAATCACTCATTCTCACTTAATTATGTTCAAAATACCTTGTGTACATCTAAGAAGCACTCTATTCATGTAAACAAGCACATCTACACTTCCTTGGAATTAGGAAACCATTGAATTTCATTAAACAACGAGTATCTAATGATCATTAGCATTTCTTACATGTATTTTCAGCTTAATCACTCATTAATGTGTGCTTCTCTTGATTTCCTACTAACAAGGCTGGACTCTTTGTTGTAATCACTCATTCTCACTTAATTATGTTCAAAATACCTGGCGTACTTCTAAGAAGCACTCTATTCAAGAAACTAGCACATCTACACTCCTTGGGAATCTAGGAAACCATTGAATTTCATTAAACATACGAGTATCTAATGAATCATTACATGTTCTTAGCATTGTATTTTCAGCTTAATCACTCCTTAAATGTGTGCTTCTCTTGATTCCCAACTAACAGGCTGGAACTGCCTTTGTTGTAATCCCTCATTCTCACTATAATTATGTTCAAAATACCTTGTGTAAATCTAAGAAGCACTCTATTCACGTAACAAGCACCATCGATAAATTCCTTGGGAATTAGGACACCATTGAATTCATTAAACAACGAAGTTCCAATGATCATTAGCATTTCTTACATGTATTTTCAGCTTATCACTCATTAATGTGTGCTTCTCTGATTTCCTACTAACAGGGCTGGACCTTTGTTGTAATCACTCATTCTCACTTAATTATGTTCAAAATACCTTGTGTACATCTAAGAAGCACTCTATTCACGTCAAACAAGCACATCTACACTTCCTTGGAATTAGGAAACCCATTGAATTTCATTAAACAACGAGTATCTAATGATCATTAGCATTTCTTACATGTATTTTCAGCTTAATCACTCATTAATGTGTGCTTCTCTTGATTTCCTACTAACAAGGCTGGACTTTTGTTGTAATCACTCATTCTCACTTAATTATGTTGAAAATACCTTGTGTACATCTAAGAAGCACTCTATTCATGTAAACAAGCACATCTACACTTCCTTGGAATTAGGAAACCATTGAATTTCATTAAACAACGAGTATCTAATGATCATTAGCATTTCTTACATGTATTTTCAGCTTAATCACTCATTAATGTGTGCTTCTTTGATTTCCTACTAACAAGGCTGGACTCTTTGTGTAATCACTCATTCTCACTTAATTATGTTGAAAATACCTTGTGTACATCTAAGAAGCACTCTATTCATGTAAACAAGCACATCTACACTTCCTTGGAATTAGGAAACCATTGAATTTCATTAAACAACGAGTATCTAATGATCATTAGCATTTCTTACATGTATTTTCAGCTTAATCACTCATTAATGTGTGCTTCTCTTGATTTCCTACTAACAAGGCTGGACCTTTGTTGTAATCACTCATTCTCCTTAATTATGTTCAAAATACCTTGTGTACTCATAAGAAGCACTCTATTCACGTAAACAAGCACATCTACACTTCCTTGGAATTAGGAAACCATTGAATTTCATTAAACAACGAGTATCTAATGATCATTAGCATTTCTTACATGTATTTTCAGCTTAATCACTCATTAATGTGTGCTTCTCTTGATTTCCTACTAACAAGGCTGGACTCTTTGTTGTAATCACTCATTCTCCCTTAATTATGTTCAAAATACCTTGTGTACTTATAAGAAGCACTCTATTCACGTAAACAAGCACATCTACACTTCCTTGGAATTAGGAAACCATTGAATTTCATTAAACAACGAGTATCTAATGATCATTAGCATTTCTTACATGTATTTTCAGCTTAATCACTCATTAATGTGTGCTTCTCTTGATTTCCTACTAACAAGGCTGGACTCATTTGTTGTAATCACTCATTCTCACTTAATTATGTTGAAAATACCTTGTGTACATCTAAGAAGCACTCTATTCATGTAAACAAGCACATCTACACTTCCTTGGAATTAGGAAACCATTGAATTTCATTAAACAACGAGTATCTAATGATCATTAGCATTTCTTACATGTATTTTCAGCTTAATCACTCATTAATGTGTGCTTCTCTTGATTTCCTACTAACAAGGCTGGACTCTTTGTTGTAATCACTCATTCTCACTTAATTATGTTGAAATACCTTGTGTACATCTAAGAAGCACTCTATTCATGTAAACAAGCACATCTACACTTCCTTGGAATTAGGAAACCATTGAATTTCATTAAACAACGAGTATCTAATGATCATTAGCATTTCTTACATGTATTTTCAGCTTAATCACTCATTAATGTGTGCTTCTCTTGATTTCCTACTAACAAGGCTGGACTCTTTGTTGTAATCACTCATTCTCACTTAATTATGTTCAAAATACCTTGTGTACATCTAAGAAGCACTCTATTCATGTAAACAGCACATCTACACTTCCTTGGAATTAGGAAACCATTGAATTTCATTAAACAACGAGTATCTAATGATCATTAGCATTTCTTACATGTATTTTCAGCTTAATCACTCATTAATGTGTGCTTCTCTTGATTTCCTACTAACAAGGCTGGCACTTTTGTTGTAATGACTCATTCTCACTTAATTATGTTCAAAATACCTTGTGTACATCTAAGAAGCACTCTATTCATGTAAACAAGCACATCTACACTTCCTTGGAATTAGGAAACCATTGAATTTCATTAAACAACGAGTATCTAATGATCATTAGCATTTCTTACATGTATTTTCAGCTTAATCACTCATTAATGTGTGCTTCTCTTGATTTCCTACTAACAAGGCTGGACTCTTTGTTGTAATCACTCATTCTCCACTTAATTATGTTCAAAATACCTTGTGTACATATAAGAAGCACTCTATTCATGTAAACAAGCACATCTACACTTCCTTGGAATTAGGAAACCATTGAATTCATTAAACAACGAGTATCTAATGATCATTAGCATTTCTTACATGTATTTTCAGCTTAATCACTCATTAATGTGTGCTTCTCTTGATTTCCTACTAACAAGGCTGGACTCTTTGTTGTAATCACTCATTCTCACTTAATTATGTTCAAAATACCTTGTGTACATCTAAGAAGCACTCTATTCATGTAAACAAGCACATCTACACTTCCTTGGAATTTAGGAAACCATTGAATTTCATTAAACAACGAGTATCTAATGATCATTAGCATTTCTTACATGTATTTTCAGCTTAATCACTCATTAATGTGTGCTTCTCTTGATTTCCTACTAACAAGGCTGGACTCTTTGTTGTAATCACTCATTCTCACTTAATTATGTTGAAAATACCTTGTGTACATCTAAGAAGCACTCTATTCATGTAAACAAGCACATCTACACTTCCTTGGAATTAGGAAACCATTGAATTTCATTAAACAACGAGTATCTAATGATCATTAGCATTTCTTACATGTATTTTCAGCTTAATCACTCATTAATGTGTGCTTCTCTTGATTTCCTACTAACAAGGCTGGACTCTTTGTTGTAATCACTCATTCTCCCTTAATTATGTTCAAAATACCTTGTGTACTTATAAGAAGCACTCTATTCACGTAAACAAGCACATCTACACTTCCTTGGAATTAGGAAACCATTGAATTTCATTAAACAACGAGTATCTAATGATCATTAGCATTTCTTACATGTATTTTCAGCTTAATCACTCATTAATGTGTGCTTCTCTTGATTTCCTACTAACAAGGCTGGACTCTTTGTTGTAATCACTCATTCTCACTTAATTATGTTGAAAATACCTTGTGTACATCTAAGAAGCACTCTATTCATGTAAACAAGCACATCTACACTTCCTTGGAATTAGGAAACCATTGAATTTCATTAAACAACGAGTATCTAATGATCATTAGCATTTCTTACATGTATTTTCAGCTTAATCACTCATTAATGTGTGCTTCTCTTGATTTCCTACTAACAAGGCTGGACTCTTCGTTGTAATCACTCATTCTCACTTAATTATGTTGAAAATACTTTTGTACATCTAAGAAGCACTCTATTCATGTAAACAAGCACATCTACACTTCCTTGGAATTAGGAAACCATTGAATTTCATTAAACAACGAGTATCTAATGATCATTAGCATTTCTTACATGTATTTTCAGCTTAATCACTCATTAATGTGTGCTTCTCTTGATTTCCTACTAACAAGGCTGGACTCTTTGTTGTAATCACTCATTCTCACTTAATTATGTTCAAAATACCTTGTGTACATCTAAGAAGCACTCTATTCATGTAAACAAGCACATCTACACTTCCTTGGAATTAGGAAACCATTGAATTTCATTAAACAACGAGTATCTAATGATCATTAGCATTTCTTACATGTATTTTCAGCTTAATCACTCATTAATGTGTGCTTCTCTTGATTTCCTACTAACAAGGCTGGACTCTTTGTTGTAATCACTCATTCTCCCTTAATTATGTTCAAAATACCTTGTGTACATATAAGAAGCACTCTATTCATGTAAACAAGCACATCTACACTTCCTTGGAATTAGGAAACCATTGAATTTCATTAAACAACGAGTATCTAATGATCATTAGCATTTCTTACATGTATTTTCAGCTTAATCACTCATTAATGTGTGCTTCTCTTGATTTCCTACTAACAAGGCTGGACTCTTTGTTGTAATCACTCATTCTCACTTAATTATGTTCAAAATACCTTGTGTACATCTAAGAAGCACTCTATTCATGTAAACAAGCACATCTACACTTCCTTGGAATTAGGAAACCATTGAATTTCATTAAACAACGAGTATCTAATGATCATTAGCATTTCTTACATGTATTTTCAGCTTAATCACTCATTAATGTGTGCTTCTCTTGATTTCCTACTAACAAGGCTGGACTCTTTGTTGTAATCACTCATTCTCACTTAATTATGTTCAAAATACCTTGTGTACATCTAAGAAGCACTCTATTCATGTAAACAAGCACATCTACACTTCCTTGGAATTAGGAAACCATTGAATTTCATTAAACAACGAGTATCTAATGATCATTAGCATTTCTTACATGTATTTTCAGCTTAATCACTCATTAATGTGTGCTTCTCTTGATTTCCTACTAACAAGGCTGGACTCTTTGTTGTAATCACTCATTCTCACTTAATTATGTTGAAAATACCTTGTGTACATCTAAGAAGCACTCTATTCATGTAAACAAGCACATCTACACTTCCTTGGAATTAGGAAACCATTGAATTTCATTAAACAACGAGTATCTAATGATCATTAGCATTTCTTACATGTATTTTCAGCTTAATCACTCATTAATGTGTGCTTCTCTTGATTTCCTACTAACAAGGCTGGACTCTTTGTTGTAATCACTCATTCTCCTTAATTATGTTCAAAATACCTTGTGTACTTATAAGAAGCACTCTATTCATGTAAACAAGCACATCTACACTTCCTTGGAATTAGGAAACCATTGAATTTCATTAAACAACGAGTATCTAATGATCATTAGCATTTCTTACATGTATTTTCAGCTTAATCACTCATTAATGTGTGCTTCACTTGATTTCCTACTAACAAGGCTGGACTCTTTGTTGTAATCACTCATTCTCACTTAATTATGTTGAAAATACCTTGTGTACATCTAAGAAGCACTCTATTCATGTAAACAAGCACATCTACACTTCCTTGGAATTAGGAAACCATTGAATTTCATTAAACAACGAGTATCTAATGATCATTAGCATTTCTTACATGTATTTTCAGCTTAATCACTCATTAATGTGTGCTTCTCTTGATTTCCTACTAACAAGGCTGGACTCTTTCTTGTAATCACTCATTCTCCCTTAATTATGTTCAAAATACCTTGTGTACTTATAAGAAGCACTCTATTCACGTAAACAAGCACATCTACACTTCCTTGGAATTAGGAAACCATTGAATTTCTTTAAACAACGAGTATCTAATGATCATTAGCATTTCTTACATGTATTTTGCAGCTTAATCACTCATTAATGTGTGCTTCTCTTGATTTCCTACTAACAAGGCTGGACTCTTTGTTGTAATCACTCATTCTCACTTAATTATGTTCAAAATACCTTGTGTACATGTAAGAAGCACTCTATTCATGCAAACAAGCACATCTACACTTCCTTGGAATTAGGAAACCATTGAATTTCATTAAACAACGAGTATCTAATGATCATTAGCATTTGTTACATGTATTTTCAGCTTAATCACTCATTAATGTGTGCTTCTCTTGATTTCCTACTAACAAGGCTGGACTCTTTGTTGTAATCACTCATTCTCACTTAATTATGTTGAAAATAACTTTTGTACATCTAAGAAGCACTCTATTCGTGTAAACAAGCACATCGACACTTCCTTGGAATTAGGAAACCATTGAATTTCATTAAACAACGAGTATCTAATGATCATTAGCATTTCTTACATGTATTTTCAGCTTAATCACTCCTTAATGTGTGCTTCTCTTGATTTCCTACTAACAAGGCTGGACACTTTGCTGTAATCACTCATTCACCCTAATTATGTTCAAAATACCTTTTGTACATCTAAGAAGCACTCTATTCATGTAAACAAGCACATCTACACTTCCTTGGAATTAGGAAACCATTGAATTTCATTAAACAACGTGTATCTAATGATCATTAGCATTTCTTACATGTATTTTCAGCTTAATCTATCATTAATGTGTGCTTCTCTTGATTTCCTACTAACAAGGCTGGACTCTTCGTTGTAATCACTCATTCTCCCTTAATTATGTTCAAAATACCTTGTGTACTTATAAGAAGCACTCTATTCACGTAAACAAGCACATCTACACTTCCTTGGAATGAGGAAACCATTGAATTTCTTTAAACAACGAGTATCTAATGATCATTACCATTTCTTACATGTATTTTCAGCTTAATCACTCGTTAATGTGTGCATCTCCTGATTTCCTTCTAACAAGGCTCCACTTTTTGTTGTAATGACTCATTCTCATTTAATTATGTTCAAAATACCTTGTCTACAAATAAGAAGCACTCTATTCATGTAAACAAGCACATCTACACTTCCTCGGATTTAGGAAACCATTGAATTTTGTTAAACAACGAGTATCTAATGATCATTAGCATTTCTTACATGTATTTTCAGCTTAATCACTCATTAATGTGTGCTTCTCTTGATTTCCTTCTAAGAAGGCTCCACTTTTGTTGTAGTGACTCATTCTCACTTAATTGTGTTCAAAATACCTTGTCTACAAATAAGAAGCACTCTATTCATGTAAACAAGCACATCTACACTTCCTTGGAATTTGGAAACCATTGAATTTCATTAAACAACGAGTATCTAATGATCATTAGCATTTCTTACATGTATTTTCAGCTTAATCACTCATTAATGTGTGCTTCTCTTGATTTCCTACTAACAAGGCTGGACTCTTTGTTGTAATCACTCATTCTCACTTAATTATGTTGAAAATACCTTGTGTACATCTAAGAAGCACTCTATTCATGTAAACAAGCACATCTACACTTCCTTGGAATTAGGAAACCATTGAATTTCATTAAACAACGAGTATCTAATGATCATTAGCATTTCTTACATGTATTTTCAGCTTAATCACTCATTAATGTGTGCTTCTCTTGATTTCCTACTAACAAGGCTGGACTCTTTCTTGTAATCACTCATTCTCCCTTAATTATGTTCAAAATACCTTGTGTACTTATAAGAAGCACTCTATTCATGTAAACAAGCACATCTACACTTCCTTGGAATTAGGAAACCATTGAATTTCATTAAACAACGAGTATCTAATGATCATTAGCATTTCTTACATGTATTTTCAGCTTAATCACTCATTAATGTGTGCTTCACTTGATTTCCTACTAACAAGGCTGGACTCTTTGTTGTAATCACTCATTCTCACTTAATTATGTTCAAAATACCTTGTGTACATCTAAGAAGCACTCTATTCATGTAAACAAGCACATCTACACTTCCTTGGAATTAGGAAACCATTGAATTTCATTAAACAACGAGTATCTAATGATCATTAGCATTTCTTACATGTATTTTCAGCTTAATCACTCATTAATGTGTGCTTCTCTTGATTTCCTACTAACAAGGCTGGACTCTTTGTTGTAATCACTCATTCTCACTTAATTATGTTCAAAATACCTTTTGTACATCTAAGAAGCACTCTATTCATGTAAACAAGCACATCTACACTTCCTTGGAATTAGGAAACCATTGAATTTCATTAAACAACGAGTATCTAATGATCATTAGCATTTCTTACATGTATTTTGGGCTTCATCACTTCCTAATGTGTGCATCTCTTGATTTCCTACTAACATGGCTGGACTCTTTGTTGTAATCACTCATTCTCCCTAATTATGTTCAAAATACCTTGTGTACTTATAAGAAGCGCTCTATTCACGGAAACAAGCACATCTACAATTCCTTGGAATTAGGAAACCATTGAATATCATTAAACAACGAGTATCTAATGATCATTAGCATTTGTTACATGTATTTGCAGCTTAATGACTCATTAATGTGTGCTTCACTTGATTTCGTACTAACAAGGCTGGACTCTTTGTTGTAATGACTCATTCTCACTTAATTATGTAGAACATACCTTGTGTACATCTAAGAAGCACTCTATTCGTATAAACAAGCACATCTACACTTCCTTGGAATTAGGAAACCATTGAATTTCTTTAAACAACGAGTATCTAATGATCATTACCATTTCTTGCATGTATTTTGGGCGTCATCACTTCTTAATGTGTCCATCTCTTGATTTCCTACTAACATGGCTGGACTCTTTGTTGTAATCACTCATTCTCCCTCAATTATGTTCAATATACCTTGTGTACTTATAAGAAGCGCTCTATTCACGGAAACAAGCACATCTACAATTTCTTGGAATTAGGAAACCATTGAATATCATTAAACAACGAGTATCTAATGATCATTAGCATTTCTTACATGTATTTGCAGCTTAATGACTCATTAATGTGTGCTTCACATGATTTCGTACTAACAAGGCTGGACTCTTTGTTGTAATGACTCATTCTCACCTAATTATGTAGAACATACCTTGTGTACATGTAAGAAGCACTCTATTCTTGTAAACAAGCACATCTACACTTCCTTGGAATTAGGAAACCATTGAATTTCATTAAACAACGTGTATCTAATGATCATTAGCATTTGTTACATGTATTTTCAGCTTAATCTATCATTAATGTGTGCTTCTCTTGATTTCCTACTAACAAGGCTGGACTCTTCGTTGTAATCTCTCATTCTCACTTAATTATGTTGAAAATAACTTTTGTACATCTAAGAAGCACTCTATTCGTGTAAACAAGTACATCTACACTTCCTTGGACTTAGGAAACCATTGAATTTCATTAAACAACGAGTATCTAATGATCATTAACATTTCTTACATGTATTTTCAGCTTAATCACTCCTTAATGTGTGCTTCTCTTCATTTCCTACATACAAGGCTGGACACTTTGTTGTAATCACTCATTCACCCTAAATTATGTTGAAAATACCTTTTGTACATCTAAGAAGCACTCTATTCATGCAAACAAGCACATGTACACTTCCTTGGAATTAGGAAACCATTGAATTTCATTAGACAACGAGTATCTAATGATCATTAGCTTTTCCTACATGTATGTTCAGCTTAATCACCCCTTAATGTGTGCATCTGCTGATTTCCTTCTAACAAGGCTCCACTTTTTGTTGTAATGACTCATTCTCACTTAATTATGTTCAAAATACCTTGTCTACAAATAAGAAGCACTTTATTCATGTAAACAAAGAAATCTTCACTTCCTTGGAATTCGGAAACCATTTAATTTCATTAAACAACGAATATCTAATGATCATTCGCATTTCTTACATGTATTTTCAGCTTAATCACTCCTTAATGTGTGCATCTGCTGATTTCCTTCTAACAAGGCTCCACTTTTTGTTGTAATGACTCATTCTCACTTAATTATGTTCAAAATACCTTGTCTACAAATAACAAGCACTCTATTCATGTAAACAAGCACATCTACACTTCCTCGGAATTCGGAAACCATTGAATTTCGTTAAACGAGTATCTAATGATCATTAGCATTTCTTACATGTATTTTCAGCTTAATCACTCATTAATGTGTGCTTCTCTTGATTTCCTCCTAATAAGGCTCCACTTTTTGTTGTAGTGACTCATTCTCACTTAATTATCTTCAAAATACCTTGTCTACAAATAAGAAGCACTCTATTCTTGTAAACAAGCACATCTACACTTCCTTGGAATTTGGAAACCATTGAATTTCATTAAACAACGAGTATCTAATGATCATTAGCATTTCTTACATGTATTTTCAGCTTAATCACTCATTAATGTGTGCTTCTCTTGATTTCCTACTAACAAGGCTGGACTCTTTGTTGTAATCACTCATTCTCACTTAATTATGCTCAAAATACCTTGTCTACATCTAAGAAGCACTCTATTCATGTAAACAAGCACATCTACACTTCCTTGGAATTAGGAAACCATTGAATTTCATTAAACAACGAGTATCTAATGATCATTAGCATTTCTTACATGTATTTTCAGCTTAATCACTCATTAATGTGTGCTTCTCTTGATTTCCTACTAACAAGGCTGGACTCTTTCTTGTAATCACTCATTCTCACTTAATTATGTTCAAAATACCTTGTGTACATCTAAGAAGCACTCTATTCACGTAAACAAGCACATCTACAATTCCTTGGAATTAGGAAATCATTGAATTTCATTAAACAACGAGTATCTAATGATCATTAGCATTTGTTACATGTATTTGCAGCTTAATGACTCATTAATGTGTGCTTCACTTGATTTCGTACTAACAAGGCTGGACTCTTTGTTGTAATGACTCATTCTCACTTAATTATGTAGAACATACCTTGTGTACATCTAAGAAGCACTCTATTCGTATAAACAAGCACATCTACACTTCCTTGGAATTAGGAAACCATTGAATTTCATTAAACAACGAGTATCTAATGATCATTACCATTTCTTGCATGTATTTTGGGCGTCATCACTTCTTAATGTGTCCATCTCTTGATTTCCTACTAACATGGCTGGACTCTTTGTTGTAATCACTCATTCTCCCTCAATTATGTTCAATATACCTTGTGTACTTATAAGAAGCGCTCTATTCACGGAAACAAGCACATCTACAATTTCTTGGAATTAGGAAACCATTGAATATCATTAAACAACGAGTATCTAATGATCATTAGCATTTCTTACATGTATTTGCAGCTTAATGACTCATTAATGTGTGCTTCACTTGATTTCGTACTAACAAGGCTGGACTCTTTGTTGTAATGACTCATTCTCACCTAATTATGTAGAACATACCTTGTGTACATGTAAGAAGCACTCTATTCTTGTAAACAAGCACATCTACACTTCCTTGGAATTAGGAAACCATTGAATTTCATTAAACAACGTGTATCTAATGATCATTAGCATTTGTTACATGTATTTTCAGCTTAATCTATCATTAATGTGTGCTTCTCTTGATTTCCTACTAACAAGGCTGGACTCTTCGTTGTAATCTCTCATTCTCACTTAATTATGTTGAAAATAACTTTTGTACATCTAAGAAGCACTCTATTCGTGTAAACAAGTACATCTACACTTCCTTGGACTTAGGAAACCATTGAATTTCATTAAACAACGAGTATCTAATGATCATTAGCATTTCTTACATGTATTTTCAGCTTAATCACTCCTTAATGTGTGCTTCTCTTCATTTCCTACATACAAGGCTGGACACTTTGTTGTAATCACTCATTCACCCTAAATTATGTTGAAAATACCTTTTGTACATCTAAGAAGCACTCTATTCATGCAAACAAGCACATGTACACTTCCTTGGAATTAGGAAACCATTGAATTTCATTAGACAACGAGTATCTAATGATCATTAGCTTTTCCTACATGTATGTTCAGCTTAATCACCCCTTAATGTGTGCATCTGCTGATTTCCTTCTAACAAGGCTCCACTTTTTGTTGTAATGACTCATTCTCACTTAATTATGTTCAAAATACCTTGTCTACAAATAAGAAGCACTTTATTCATGTAAACAAAGAAATCTTCACTTCCTTGGAATTCGGAAACCATTTAATTTCATTAAACAACGAATATCTAATGATCATTCGCATTTCTTACATGTATTTTCAGCTTAATCACTCCTTAATGTGTGCATCTGCTGATTTCCTTCTAACAAGGCTCCACTTTTTGTTGTAATGACTCATTCTCACTTAATTATGTTCAAAATACCTTGTCTACAAATAACAAGCACTCTATTCATGTAAACAAGCACATCTACACTTCCTCGGAATTCGGAAACCATTGAATTTCGTTAAACAACGAGTATCTAATGATCATTAGCATTTCTTACATGTATTTTCAGCTTAATCACTCATTAATGTGTGCTTCTCTTGATTTCCTCCTAATAAGGCTCCACTTTTTGTTGTAGTGACTCATTCTCACTTAATTATCTTCAAAATACCTTGTCTACAAATAAGAAGCACTCTATTCTTGTAAACAAGCACATCTACACTTCCTTGGAATTTGGAAACCATTGAATTTCATTAAACAACGAGTATCTAATGATCATTAGCATTTCTTACATGTATTTTCAGCTTAATCACTCATTAATGTGTGCTTCTCTTGATTTCCTCCTAACAAGGCTCCACTTTTTGTTGTAGTGACTCATTCTCACTTAATTATCTTCAAAATACCTTGTCTACAAATAAGAAGCACTCTATTCTTGTAAACAAGCACATCTACACTTCCTTGGAATTTGGAAACCATTGAATTTCATTAAACAACGAGTATCTAATGATCATTAGCATTTCTTACTTGTATTTTCAGCTTAATCACTCATTAATGTGTGCTTCTCTTGATTTCCTACTAAGAAGGCTGGACTCTTTCTTGTAATCACTCATTCTCACTTAATGATGTTGAAAATACTTTGTGTACATCTAAGAGGCACTCTATTCATGTAAACAAGCACATCTACACTTCCTTGTAGTTAGGAAATCATTGAATTTCATTAAACAACGAGTATCTAATGATCATTAGCATTTCTTACATGTATTTTCAGCTTAATCACTCATTAATGTGTGCTTCTCTTGATTTCCTACTAACAGGGCTGGACTCTTTCTTGTAATCACTCATTCTCCTTTAATTATGTTCAAAATACCTTGTGTACTTATAAGAAGCACTCTACTCACGTAAACAAGCACATCTACAATTCCTTGGAATTAGGAAACCATTGAATTTCATTAAACAACGAGTATCTAATGATCATTAGCATTTCTTACATGTATTTTCAGCTTAATCACTCCTTAATGTGTGCTTCTCTTGATTTCCTACTAACAAGGCTGGACTCTTTGTTGTAATCATTCATTCTCACTTAATTATGTTGAACATACCTTGTGTACATCTAAGAAGCCCTCTATTCATGTAAACAAGCACATGTACACTTCCTTGGAATTAGGAAACCATTGAATTTCATTAAACAACGAGTATCTAAAGATCATTAGCATTTCTTACATCTATTTTCAGCTTAATCTATCATTAATGTGTGCTTCACTTGATTTCCTACTAACAAGGCTGGACTCTTGATGAGAACCATGGAGATGATGGGTGGAAGGCTTCAATAGATGCAAGAAGTCCATTGCCCATTCCAGAAGGCCCAATAACACAAGCTAGAGCTTCAATGGATGCAAGAGGTCCATTGCACATTCCAGGAGGCCCAATAACACGAGCTAGGGCCAAAAAGATTAAAGAAGCACTAAATGGGCTGATTCAGGACATTCAAGCCGAGCAAGCTTCAAATGGTGCGAATTCAAGTTCTAAAGAGAGCCCAGGCCTAATTAATATAATTGGACTACTTAATGGGTCAGACTAAGTGATAGCATTCACTCCTAAATAGGAGTTCATTGTATGTGCTGGAATTAGTCCGAAATTCCTCCAAAATAGGGATTTCTCCTAAATAGGAATTTTGCCTCTTTAGGATTGCTATCTAAGCCTATAAATAGGCACCCCTTGTAAGCTTTGGAAATCAAACAACTTTCAGTGAAATAGAAAGCAAGGGTTTCTCCCTCGGTTCTTTTAAGAACTAAAGAACTTATCAAGAGGTTATCCTTCTTGTGGCGTTCAAATCGACTTATCACTCCCAATCCCTTTCTTTTCTGGAGTGTGGCGTCCATATCCTTCTTGAATACCCTAAGTTTGTGTTCCTTCGAATATTGGGTCTAGGGTTTGTGTTATTAACTCTGATTTAGCTTTCCTGGTTGTTCTTTGATTCATTGTGTGCGTTGGGTCCCTAAGCCACGTCTTTTTGGGGTTTTCCGCATCAGTTGGTATCAGAGCCTGGCTCTAAATCAGGTTGAATCCACTCACTCTTCAATTTTCTACCTTGTGATTTATTTATTTTGATTCTGATTCAATTTGTCTATCATGTGCATTACAATTCAAATGCACAAATCTGTTTGCTTGCAATCCTTCTCAACGTGCTAATTTCAATTCCAATTGCTATATCTAAGTGTTCTACTGTTGTTTTGTGTTGAGAAAAAGAAAAAGGAAAAAAAAAAAGAAAAAAAAAAAGAAGGATCAACGAAAAAAAAAAAAAAAAGAAAAGAAAGAAAAAGAACAAGAAAAAGAAGAAAAGAAAGGAAACATCAAATTCAAGTTATTGATAAAGTTAACAGTTTGGTCATATTGGCCACAATAATAACAAAGTTTTCTTGCTTAACTCCAATTCTGCCATCCATTTTCCTATCTTGTTATCCAAGTTTGTCCTCTAAATTTAACTTCCCTTATCCTGATTCTTTTTGTGAGTTTAGTTCATTAAAATCGTTTGCCTTGATATCCTTTTTCGTTTTTTGATTCCTTATTCTCCAATTTGTTCAATTCTACACCATTTATCTCATTCTGTTCAAAATCAATACTCTTGATTGTTCTTTATAGAGCTGAAAGGAGAAATCCGAGTGGTAAAAGGCAAGAGTGAAAGTTCATATAAAGAAAAAGCCATAAAGAGTGTAAACACGAGAGAGTGTGACACCTTCTTTTGAGTGAAACACGTGAGGGAGTGCTCTGTGAGGTATCTTATTATTTTGTAGAAGTAACACTATGACATCCAAAGACAAAGGTGCAGCTCAGGAGGGAGCTGGTAATGTGTCCTTCATGATCAAAGCTATGCAACAACAATTTGAGCGTATGAATACCAGATTTGATGATATGAGGAAGAGGATGGAGGAGCAATCTAATACTATAGCAGAGTTGCAAAGGAGGCATGGGGAGTATGAGGCTCCTAAAGCAAGAAGGCAGTTGAGACGTGCCTATGACCATGAAGATGATGTAGAAGATGATGAAATTGATGATCAAACTACTATGGTCCGAACTGCTAACAATAGAAGGGATCAAAGAGAATTTGGGAGGCAAGGCACCTATGACCATAATTTGGGCAGTATTAAAATGACACTTCCTCCATTCCAAGGTAAGAATGATCCTGATGCATACCTAGAATGGGAGAAGAAGGTTGAATTGGTTTTTGATTGCCACAACTATTCTGAGGAGAAAAAGGTAAAGCTTGCTGCAGTTGAATTCACTGATTATGCTATTATTTGGTGGGATCAACTTGTTTTGACTAGGAGAAGGAATCGTGAGCGGCCTATTGATACATGGGAGGAGATGAAGGCTATCATGAGGAGGAGGTTTGTCCCTAATCACTATTACAGGGAGCTGTACCAAAGGCTGCAAGGGCTCACTCAGGGCACCAAAAGTGTGGAGGATTACCACAAGGAGATGGAGATTACCATGATTCGGGCGAATGTAGAAGAAGATAGAGAAGCAACAATGGCTCGATTTCTGCAAGGGCTAAATGGGGACATAGCAAACGTGGTTGAATTGCAACACTATGTGGAATTAGAAGACATGGTACACATGGCCATGAAAGTTGAAAGGCAACTCAAACGAAAGGGTTCCACACGGTTTGGGCAGAACTCAGGATCTACCTCATCTTGGAAGCCAAATTGGAATAAAAGGGACGAGATGACCAACTACAAGTCCAAAGCCGAGCTATCCAAGTACAAGAATGTGGGTTCTAGCAAGGAGGCAGGTAATTCTGACCCCCAACCAAGTAGAAATAGAGATGTTAAATGTTTTAAGTGTTTGGGCAGGGGTCACATTGCATCTCGATGTCCAAATAAGCGTGCAATGATCTTGAGAAGTAATGGTGAAGTTGAAACTGAAAGTGAATCAGATGATGATTCTATGCCATCATCAGAGGGTGAAAGTGATGGAGAGGAGTATCCAGTTAATGGAGTAGCTCTTGTTACAAGGCGAGCATTGAATGTGCAAGTAAAGGAAGAAAATGAGGTGCAACGAGATAACATCTTTCAGACGAGGTGTCTGATCAAAGATAAGGTATGTAGTATGATTATTGATGGTGGGAGTTGCACTAATGTTGCTAGCCCAACTATGGTTGAGAAGTTGGATTTACCTACTATGAACCATCCTAGGCCATATAAGCTTCAATGGTTGAATGACAGTGGTGAAGTCAAGGTAAATAAGCAAGTGCTCATATCATTTTCTATCGGAAGGTACCGTGATGAAATTTTATGTGATGTTGTACCTATGCATGTGGGCCATATTCTATTAGGAAGACCATGGCAATTTGATAGGCGAGTTATGCATGATGGCTTCAAGAACCGATATTCCTTTGTAATGAATAAAAAACCCGTCACTCTTGTACCATTATCACCTCAACAAGCTTATGAGGATCAATTAAGGATTAAAAATGAGAGTGAACAGAAAAGAAAGGGATTGGGAGTGATAAGTCGATTTGAACGCCACAAGAAGGATAACCTCTTGATAAGTTCTTTAGTTCTTAAAAGAACCGAGGGAGAAACCCTTGCTTTCTATTTCACTGAAAGTTGTTTGATTTCCAAAGCTTACAAGGGGTGCCTATTTATAGGCTTAGATAGCAATCCTAAAGAGGCAAAATTCCTATTTAGGAGAAATCCCTATTTTGGAGGAATTTCGGACTAATTCCAGCACATACAATGAACTCCTATTTCGGAGTGAATGCTATCACTTAGTCTGACCCATTAAGTAGTCCAATTATATTAATTAGGCCTGGGCTCTCTTTAGAACTTGAATTCGCACCATTTGAAGCTTGCTTGGCTTGAATGTCCTGAATCAGCCCATTTAGTGCTTCTTTAATCTTTTTGGCCCTAGCTCGTGTTATTGGGCCTTCTGGAATGTACAATGGACCTCTTGCATCCATTGAAGCTCTAGCTTGTGTTATTGGGCCTTCTGGAATGGGCAATGGACTTCTTGCATCTATTGAAGCCTTCCACCCATCATCTCCATGGTTCTCATCTCTTCGTTGTAATCACTCATTCTCACTTAATTATGTTGAAAATAACTTTTGTACATCTAACAAGCACTCTATTCATGCAAACAAGCACGTCTACACTTCCTTGGAATTAGGAAACCATTGAATTTCATTAAACAACAAGTATCTAATGATCATTAGCATTTCTTACATGTATTTTCAGCTGAATCACTCCATAATGTGTGCTTCTCTTGATTTCCTACTAACATGGCTGGACTCTTTGTTGTAATCACTCATTCTCACTAACTTATGTTCAAAATACCTTTTGTACATCTAAGAAGCACTCTATTCATGTAAACAAGCACATCTACACTTCCTTGGAATTAGGAAACCATTGAATTTCCTTAAACAACGAGTATCTAATGATCATTAGCATTTGTTACATGTATTTTCAGCTTAATCCATCATTAATGTGTGCTTCTCTTGATTTCCTACAAACAAGGCTGGACTCTTTGTTGTAGTCACTCATTCTCACTATATTATGCTCAAAATACCTTTTGTACATCCAAGAAGCACTCTATTCATGTAAACAAGCACATCTTCACTTCCTTGGAATTAGGAAACCATTGAATTTCATTAAACAACGAGTATCTAATGATCATTAGCATTTCTTACATGTATTTTGTGCTTAATCACTCCTTAATGTGTGCATCTCTTGATTTCCTACTAACAAGGTTGGACTCATTGTTGTAATCACTCATTCTCCCTTAATTATATTCAAAATACCTTGTGTACTTATAAGAAGCACTCTATTCACGTAAACAAGCACATCTACAATTCCTTGGAATGAGGAAATCATTGAATTTCAGTCAACAACGAGTATCTAATGATCATTAGCATTTCTTACATGTATTTGCCGCTTAATGACTCATTAATGTGTGCTTCACTTGATTTCGTACTAACAAGGCTGGACTCTTTGTTGTAATGACTCATTCTCACTTAATTATGTTGAACATACCTTGTGTACATCTAAGAAGCACTCTATTCATGTAAACAAGCACATCTACACTTCCTTGGAATTAGGAAACCATCGAATTTCATTAAACAACTAGTATCCAGTGATCATTAGCATTTCTTAGATGTATTTTCAGCTTAATCACTCATTAATGTTTGGTTTTCTTGATTTCCTACTAACAAGGCCGGACTCTTTGTTGTAATCACTCATTCTCCCTTAATTATGTTCAAAATACCTTGTGTACTTATAACAAGCACTCTATTCACGGAAACAAGCACATCTACAATTCCTTGGAATGAGGAAATCATTGAATTTCAGTAAACAACGAGTATCTAATGATCATTAGCATTTCTTACATTTATTTGCAGCTTAATGACTCATTAATGTGTGCTTCACTTGATTTCGTACTAACAAGGCTGGACTCTTTGTTGTAATGACTCATTCTCACTTAATTATGTTGAACATACCATGTGTACTTCTAAGAAGCACTCTATTCATGTAAACAAGCACATCTACACTTCCTTGGAATGAGGAAACCATTGAATTTCTTTAAACAACGAGTATCTAATGATCATTAGCATTTCTTACATGTATTTTCAGCTTAATCTATCATTAATGTGTGCTTCTCTTGATTTCCTACTAACAAGGCTGGACTCGTCGTTGTAATCTCTCATTCTCACTTCATTATCTTGAAAATACCTTTTGTACATCTAAGAAGCACTCTATTCATGTAAACAAGCACATCTACACTTCCTTGGACTCAGGAAACCATTGAATTTCATTAAACCACGAGTATCTAATGATAATTAGCATTTCTTACATGTATTTTCTGCTTAATCACTCCTTAATGTGTGCTTCTCTTGATCACCTACTAACAAGGCTGGACACTTTGTTGTAATCACTCATTCTCACTAAATTATGTTGAAAATACCTTTTGTACATCTAAGAAGCACTCTATTCATGTAAACAAGCACATCTACACCTCCTTGGAATTAGGAAACCATTGAATTTCTTTAAACAACGAGTATCTAATAATTATTAGCATTTCTTATATGTATTTTCAGCTTAATCACTCGTTAATGTGTGCATCTCCTGATTTCCTTCTAACAAGGCTCCACTTTTTGTTGTAATGACTCATTCTCACTTAATTATGTTCAAAATACCTTGTCTACAAATAAGAAGCACTCTATTCATGTAAACAAGCACATCTTACCTTCCTCGGAATGAGGAAACCATTGAATTTCCTTAAACAACGAGTATCTAATGATCATTAGCATTTCTTACATGTATTTTCAGCTTAATCACTCATTAATGTGTGCTTCTCTTGATTTCCTTCTAACAAGGCTCCACTTTTTCTTGGAGTGACTCATTCTCACTTAATTATGTTCAAAATACCTTGTCTACAAATAAGAAGCACTCTATTCAATTAAACAAGCACATCTACACTTCCTTGGAATTAGGAAACCATTGAATTTCATTAAACAACGAGTATCTAACGATCATTAGCATTTCTTACATATATTTTCAGCTTAATTACTCATTAATGTGTGCTTCTCTTGATTTCCTACTAAAAAGGCTGGACTCTTTGTTGTAATCACTCACTCTCCCTTAATTATGTTCAACATACCTTGTGTACTTATAAGAAGCACTCTATTCACGTAAACAAGCACATCTGCAATTCCTTGGAATTACGAAACCATTGAATTTCATTAAACAACGAGTATCTAATGATCATTAGCATTTCTTACATGTATTTTCAGCTTAATCACTATTAATGTGCAGTTCTCTTGATTTCCTACTAACAAGGCTGGACCCTTTGTTGTAATCACTCATTCTCCCTTAATTATGTACAAAATACCTTGTGTACCTATAAGAAGCACTCTATTCACGTAAACAAGCACATCTACACTTCCTTGGAATTAGGAAACCATTGAATTTCATTAAACAACGAGTATCTAATGATCATTAGCATTTCTTACATATATTTTTAGCTTAATCGTTCCTTAATGTGGGCTTCTCTTGATTTCCTACTAACACGGCTGGACTCTTTGTTGTAATCACTCATTCTCGCTTAATTATGTTCAACATACCTTGTGTACATCTAAGAAGCACTCTATTCAAGTAAACAAGCACATCTACACTTCCTTGGAATTAGGAAACCATTGAATTTCTTTAAACAACGGGTATCTAATGATCATTAGCATTTCTTACATGTATTTTCAGCTTAATCACTCATTAATGTGTGCTTCTCCGGCTTTCTTTCTAACAAGGCTCCACTTTTTGTTGTAATGACTCATTCTCTCTTACTTCTGTTCAAAATACCTTGTCTACAAATAAGCAGCACTCTATTCATGTAAACAAGCACATCTACACTTCCTTGGAATTAGGAAACCATTGAATTTCATTAAACAACGAGTATCTAATGATCATTAGCATTTCTTACATGTATTTTCAGCTTAATCACTCATTAATGTGTGCTTCTCTTGATTTCCTACTAACAAGGCTGGACTCTTTGTTGTAATCACTCATTCTCACTTAATTATGTTCAAAATACCTTGTCTACAATAAGAAGCACTCTATTCATGTAAACAAGCACATCTACACTTCCTTGGAATTAGGAAACCATTGAATTTCATTAAACAACGAGTATCTAATGATCATTAGCATTTCTTACATGTATTTTCAGCTTAATCACTCATTAATGTGTGCTTCTCTTGATTTCCTACTAACAAGGCTGGACTCTTTGTTGTAATCACTCATTCTCACTTAATTATGTTCAAAATACCTTGTGTACATCTAAGAAGCACTCTATTCATGTAAACAAGCACATCTACACTTCCTTGGAATTAGGAAACCATTGAATTTCATTAAACAACGAGTATCTAATGATCATTAGCATTTCTTACATGTATTTTCAGCTTAATCACTCATTAATGTGTGCTTCTCTTGATTTCCTACTAACAAGGCTGGACTCTTTGTTGTAATCACTCATTCTCACTTAATTATGTTCAAAATACCTTGTGTACATCTAAGAAGCACTCTATTCATGTAAACAAGCACATCTACACTTCCTTGGAATTAGGAAACCATTGAATTTCATTAAACAACGAGTATCTAATGATCATTAGCATTTCTTACATGTATTTTCAGCTTAATCACTCATTAATGTGTGCTTCTCTTGATTTCCTACTAACAAGGCTGGACTCTTTGTTGTAATCACTCATTCTCACTTAATTATGTTCAAAATACCTTGTGTACATCTAAGAAGCACTCTATTCATGTAAACAAGCACATCTACACTTCCTTGGAATTAGGAAACCATTGAATTTCATTAAACAACGAGTATCTAATGATCATTAGCATTTCTTACATGTATTTTCAGCTTAATCACTCATTAATGTGTGCTTCTCTTGATTTCCTTCTAACAAGGCTGCCACTTTTGTTGTAATGACTCATTCTCACTTAATTATGTTGAAAATACCTTGTGTACATCTAAGAAGCACTCTATTCATGTAAACAAGCACATCTACACTTCCTTGGAATTAGGAAACCATTGAATTTCATTAAACAACGAGTATCTAATGATCATTAGCATTTCTTACATGTATTTTCAGCTTAATCACTCATTAATGTGTGCTTCTCTTGATTTCCTACTAACAAGGCTGGACTCTTTGTTGTAATCACTCATTCTCACTTAATTATGTTGAAAATACCTTGTGTACATCTAAGAAGCACTCTATTCATGTAAACAAGCACATCTACACTTCCTTGGAATTAGGAAACCATTGAATTTCATTAAACAACGAGTATCTAATGATCATTAGCATTTCTTACATGTATTTTCAGCTTAATCACTCATTAATGTGTGCTTCTCTTGATTTCCTACTAACAAGGCTGGACTCTTTGTTGTAATCACTCATTCTCACTTAATTATGTTCAAAATACCTTGTGTACATCTAAGAAGCACTCTATTCATGTAAACAAGCACATCTACACTTCCTTGGAATTAGGAAACCATTGAATTTCATTAAACAACGAGTATCTAATGATCATTAGCATTTCTTACATGTATTTTCAGCTTAATCACTCATTAATGTGTGCTTCTCTTGATTTCCTACTAACAAGGCTGGACTCTTTGTTGTAATCACTCATTCTCACTTAATTATGTTCAAAATACCTTGTGTACATCTAAGAAGCACTCTATTCATGTAAACAAGCACATCTACACTTCCTTGGAATTAGGAAACCATTGAATTTCATTAAACAACGAGTATCTAATGATCATTAGCATTTCTTACATGTATTTTCAGCTTAATCACTCATTAATGTGTGCTTCTCTTGATTTCCTACTAACAAGGCTGGACTCTTTGTTGTAATCACTCATTCTCACTTAATTATGTTCAAAATACCTTGTGTACATCTAAGAAGCACTCTATTCATGTAAACAAGCACATCTACACTTCCTTGGAATTAGGAAACCATTGAATTTCATTAAACAACGAGTATCTAATGATCATTAGCATTTCTTACATGTATTTTCAGCTTAATCACTCATTAATGTGTGCTTCTCTTGATTTCCTACTAACAAGGCTGGACTCTTTGTTGTAATCACTCATTCTCACTTAATTATGTTCAAAATACCTTGTGTACATCTAAGAAGCACTCTATTCATGTAAACAAGCACATCTACACTTCCTTGGAATTAGGAAACCATTGAATTTCATTAAACAACGAGTATCTAATGATCATTAGCATTTCTTACATGTATTTTCAGCTTAATCACTCATTAATGTGTGCTTCTCTTGATTTCCTACTAACAAGGCTGGACTCTTTGTTGTAATCACTCATTCTCACTTAATTATGTTCAAAATACCTTGTGTACATCTAAGAAGCACTCTATTCATGTAAACAAGCACATCTACACTTCCTTGGAATTAGGAAACCATTGAATTTCATTAAACAACGAGTATCTAATGATCATTAGCATTTCTTACATGTATTTTCAGCTTAATCACTCATTAATGTGTGCTTCTCTTGATTTCCTACTAACAAGGCTGGACTCTTTGTTGTAATCACTCATTCTCACTTAATTATGTTCAAAATACCTTGTGTACATCTAAGAAGCACTCTATTCATGTAAACAAGCACATCTACACTTCCTTGGAATTAGGAAACCATTGAATTTCATTAAACAACGAGTATCTAATGATCATTAGCATTTCTTACATGTATTTTCAGCTTAATCACTCATTAATGTGTGCTTCTCTTGATTTCCTACTAACAAGGCTGGACTCTTTGTTGTAATCACTCATTCTCACTTAATTATGTTCAAAATACCTTGTGTACATCTAAGAAGCACTCTATTCATGTAAACAAGCACATCTACACTTCCTTGGAATTAGGAAACCATTGAATTTCATTAAACAACGAGTATCTAATGATCATTAGCATTTCTTACATGTATTTTCAGCTTAATCACTCATTAATGTGTGCTTCTCTTGATTTCCTACTAACAAGGCTGGACTCTTTGTTGTAATCACTCATTCTCACTTAATTATGTTGAAAATACCTTGTGTACATCTAAGAAGCACTCTATTCATGTAAACAAGCACATCTACACTTCCTTGGAATTAGGAAACCATTGAATTTCATTAAACAACGAGTATCTAATGATCATTAGCATTTCTTACATGTATTTTCAGCTTAATCACTCATTAATGTGTGCTTCTCTTGATTTCCTACTAACAAGGCTGGACTCTTTGTTGTAATCACTCATTCTCACTTAATTATGTTGAAAATACCTTGTGTACATCTAAGAAGCACTCTATTCATGTAAACAAGCACATCTACACTTCCTTGGAATTAGGAAACCATTGAATTTCATTAAACAACGAGTATCTAATGATCATTAGCATTTCTTACATGTATTTTCAGCTTAATCACTCATTAATGTGTGCTTCTCTTGATTTCCTACTAACAAGGCTGGACTCTTTGTTGTAATCACTCATTCTCACTTAATTATGTTCAAAATACCTTGTGTACATCTAAGAAGCACTCTATTCATGTAAACAAGCACATCTACACTTCCTTGGAATTAGGAAACCATTGAATTTCATTAAACAACGAGTATCTAATGATCATTAGCATTTCTTACATGTATTTTCAGCTTAATCACTCATTAATGTGTGCTTCTCTTGATTTCCTACTAACAAGGCTGGACTCTTTGTTGTAATCACTCATTCTCACTTAATTATGTTCAAAATACCTTGTGTACATCTAAGAAGCACTCTATTCATGTAAACAAGCACATCTACACTTCCTTGGAATTAGGAAACCATTGAATTTCATTAAACAACGAGTATCTAATGATCATTAGCATTTCTTACATGTATTTTCAGCTTAATCACTCATTAATGTGTGCTTCTCTTGATTTCCTACTAACAAGGCTGGACTCTTTGTTGTAATCACTCATTCTCACTTAATTATGTTCAAAATACCTTGTGTACATCTAAGAAGCACTCTATTCATGTAAACAAGCACATCTACACTTCCTTGGAATTAGGAAACCATTGAATTTCATTAAACAACGAGTATCTAATGATCATTAGCATTTCTTACATGTATTTTCAGCTTAATCACTCATTAATGTGTGCTTCTCTTGATTTCCTACTAACAAGGCTGGACTCTTTGTTGTAATCACTCATTCTCACTTAATTATGTTCAAAATACCTTGTGTACATCTAAGAAGCACTCTATTCATGTAAACAAGCACATCTACACTTCCTTGGAATTAGGAAACCATTGAATTTCATTAAACAACGAGTATCTAATGATCATTAGCATTTCTTACATGTATTTTCAGCTTAATCACTCATTAATGTGTGCTTCTCTTGATTTCCTACTAACAAGGCTGGACTCTTTGTTGTAATCACTCATTCTCACTTAATTATGTTCAAAATACCTTGTGTACATCTAAGAAGCACTCTATTCATGTAAACAAGCACATCTACACTTCCTTGGAATTAGGAAACCATTGAATTTCATTAAACAACGAGTATCTAATGATCATTAGCATTTCTTACATGTATTTTCAGCTTAATCACTCATTAATGTGTGCTTCTCTTGATTTCCTACTAACAAGGCTGGACTCTTTGTTGTAATCACTCATTCTCACTTAATTATGTTCAAAATACCTTGTGTACATCTAAGAAGCACTCTATTCATGTAAACAAGCACATCTACACTTCCTTGGAATTAGGAAACCATTGAATTTCATTAAACAACGAGTATCTAATGATCATTAGCATTTCTTACATGTATTTTCAGCTTAATCACTCATTAATGTGTGCTTCTATTGCTCTCTTGATTTCCTACTAACAAGGCTGGACTCTTTGTTGTAATCACTCATTCTCACTTAATTATGTTCAAAATACCTTGTGTACATCTAAGAAGCACTCTATTCATGTAAACAAGCACATCTACACTTCCTTGGAATTAGGAAACCATTGAATTTCATTAAACAACGAGTATCTAATGATCATTAGCATTTCTTACATGTATTTTCAGCTTAATCACTCATTAATGTGTGCTTCTCTTGATTTCCTACTAACAAGGCTGGACTCTTTGTTGTAATCACTCATTCTCACTTAATTATGTTCAAAATACCTTGTGTACATCTAAGAAGCACTCTATTCATGTAAACAAGCACATCTACACTTCCTTGGAATTAGGAAACCATTGAATTTCATTAAACAACGAGTATCTAATGATCATTAGCATTTCTTACATGTATTTTCAGCTTAATCACTCATTAATGTGTGCTTCTCTTGATTTCCTACTAACAAGGCTGGACTCTTTGTTGTAATCACTCATTCTCACTTAATTATGTTCAAAATACCTTGTGTACATCTAAGAAGCACTCTATTCATGTAAACAAGCACATCTACACTTCCTTGGAATTAGGAAACCATTGAATTTCATTAAACAACGAGTATCTAATGATCATTAGCATTTCTTACATGTATTTTCAGCTTAATCACTCATTAATGTGTGCTTCTCTTGATTTCCTACTAACAAGGCTGGACTCTTTGTTGTAATCACTCATTCTCACTTAATTATGTTCAAAATACCTTGTGTACATCTAAGAAGCACTCTATTCATGTAAACAAGCACATCTACACTTCCTTGGAATTAGGAAACCATTGAATTTCATTAAACAACGAGTATCTAATGATCATTAGCATTTCTTACATGTATTTTCAGCTTAATCACTCATTAATGTGTGCTTCTCTTGATTTCCTACTAACAAGGCTGGACTCTTTGTTGTAATCACTCATTCTCACTTAATTATGTTCAAAATACCTTGTGTACATCTAAGAAGCACTCTATTCATGTAAACAAGCACATCTACACTTCCTTGGAATTAGGAAACCATTGAATTTCATTAAACAACGAGTATCTAATGATCATTAGCATTTCTTACATGTATTTTCAGCTTAATCACTCATTAATGTGTGCTTCTCTTGATTTCCTACTAACAAGGCTGGACTCTTTGTTGTAATCACTCATTCTCACTTAATTATGTTCAAAATACCTTGTGTACATCTAAGAAGCACTCTATTCATGTAAACAAGCACATCTACACTTCCTTGGAATTAGGAAACCATTGAATTTCATTAAACAACGAGTATCTAATGATCATTAGCATTTCTTACATGTATTTTCAGCTTAATCACTCATTAATGTGTGCTTCTCTTGATTTCCTACTAACAAGGCTGGACTCTTTGTTGTAATCACTCATTCTCACTTAATTATGTTCAAAATACCTTGTGTACATCTAAGAAGCACTCTATTCATGTAAACAAGCACATCTACACTTCCTTGGAATTAGGAAACCATTGAATTTCATTAAACAACGAGTATCTAATGATCATTAGCATTTCTTACATGTATTTTCAGCTTAATCACTCATTAATGTGTGCTTCTCTTGATTTCCTACTAACAAGGCTGGACTCTTTGTTGTAATCACTCATTCTCACTTAATTATGTTCAAAATACCTTGTGTACATCTAAGAAGCACTCTATTCATGTAAACAAGCACATCTACACTTCCTTGGAATTAGGAAACCATTGAATTTCATTAAACAACGAGTATCTAATGATCATTAGCATTTCTTACATGTATTTTCAGCTTAATCACTCATTAATGTGTGCTTCTCTTGATTTCCTACTAACAAGGCTGGACTCTTTGTTGTAATCACTCATTCTCACTTAATTATGTTCAAAATACCTTGTGTACATCTAAGAAGCACTCTATTCATGTAAACAAGCACATCTACACTTCCTTGGAATTAGGAAACCATTGAATTTCATTAAACAACGAGTATCTAATGATCATTAGCATTTCTTACATGTATTTTCAGCTTAATCACTCATTAATGTGTGCTTCTCTTGATTTCCTACTAACAAGGCTGGACTCTTTGTTGTAATCACTCATTCTCACTTAATTATGTTCAAAATACCTTGTGTACATCTAAGAAGCACTCTATTCATGTAAACAAGCACATCTACACTTCCTTGGAATTAGGAAACCATTGAATTTCATTAAACAACGAGTATCTAATGATCATTAGCATTTCTTACATGTATTTTCAGCTTAATCACTCATTAATGTGTGCTTCTCTTGATTTCCTACTAACAAGGCTGGACTCTTTGTTGTAATCACTCATTCTCACTTAATTATGTTCAAAATACCTTGTGTACATCTAAGAAGCACTCTATTCATGTAAACAAGCACATCTACACTTCCTTGGAATTAGGAAACCATTGAATTTCATTAAACAACGAGTATCTAATGATCATTAGCATTTCTTACATGTATTTTCAGCTTAATCACTCATTAATGTGTGCTTCTCTTGATTTCCTACTAACAAGGCTGGACTCTTTGTTGTAATCACTCATTCTCACTTAATTATGTTGAAAATACCTTGTGTACATCTAAGAAGCACTCTATTCATGTAAACAAGCACATCTACACTTCCTTGGAATTAGGAAACCATTGAATTTCATTAAACAACGAGTATCTAATGATCATTAGCATTTCTTACATGTATTTTCAGCTTAATCACTCATTAATGTGTGCTTCTCTTGATTTCCTACTAACAAGGCTGGACTCTTTGTTGTAATCACTCATTCTCACTTAATTATGTTCAAAATACCTTGTGTACATCTAAGAAGCACTCTATTCATGTAAACAAGCACATCTACACTTCCTTGGAATTAGGAAACCATTGAATTTCATTAAACAACGAGTATCTAATGATCATTAGCATTTCTTACATGTATTTTCAGCTTAATCACTCATTAATGTGTGCTTCTCTTGATTTCCTACTAACAAGGCTGGACTCTTTGTTGTAATCACTCATTCTCACTTAATTATGTTCAAAATACCTTGTGTACATCTAAGAAGCACTCTATTCATGTAAACAAGCACATCTACACTTCCTTGGAATTAGGAAACCATTGAATTTCATTAAACAACGAGTATCTAATGATCATTAGCATTTCTTACATGTATTTTCAGCTTAATCACTCATTAATGTGTGCTTCTCTTGATTTCCTACTAACAAGGCTGGACTCTTTGTTGTAATCACTCATTCTCACTTAATTATGTTCAAAATACCTTGTGTACATCTAAGAAGCACTCTATTCATGTAAACAAGCACATCTACACTTCCTTGGAATTAGGAAACCATTGAATTTCATTAAACAACGAGTATCTAATGATCATTAGCATTTCTTACATGTATTTTCAGCTTAATCACTCATTAATGTGTGCTTCTCTTGATTTCCTACTAACAAGGCTGGACTCTTTGTTGTAATCACTCATTCTCACTTAATTATGTTCAAAATACCTTGTGTACATCTAAGAAGCACTCTATTCATGTAAACAAGCACATCTACACTTCCTTGGAATTAGGAAACCATTGAATTTCATTAAACAACGAGTATCTAATGATCATTAGCATTTCTTACATGTATTTTCAGCTTAATCACTCATTAATGTGTGCTTCTCTTGATTTCCTACTAACAAGGCTGGACTCTTTGTTGTAATCACTCATTCTCACTTAATTATGTTCAAAATACCTTGTGTACATCTAAGAAGCACTCTATTCATGTAAACAAGCACATCTACACTTCCTTGGAATTAGGAAACCATTGAATTTCATTAAACAACGAGTATCTAATGATCATTAGCATTTCTTACATGTATTTTCAGCTTAATCACTCATTAATGTGTGCTTCTCTTGATTTCCTACTAACAAGGCTGGACTCTTTGTTGTAATCACTCATTCTCACTTAATTATGTTCAAAATACCTTGTGTACATCTAAGAAGCACTCTATTCATGTAAACAAGCACATCTACACTTCCTTGGAATTAGGAAACCATTGAATTTCATTAAACAACGAGTATCTAATGATCATTAGCATTTCTTACATGTATTTTCAGCTTAATCACTCATTAATGTGTGCTTCTCTTGATTTCCTACTAACAAGGCTGGACTCTTTGTTGTAATCACTCATTCTCACTTAATTATGTTCAAAATACCTTGTGTACATCTAAGAAGCACTCTATTCATGTAAACAAGCACATCTACACTTCCTTGGAATTAGGAAACCATTGAATTTCATTAAACAACGAGTATCTAATGATCATTAGCATTTCTTACATGTATTTTCAGCTTAATCACTCATTAATGTGTGCTTCTCTTGATTTCCTACTAACAAGGCTGGACTCTTTGTTGTAATCACTCATTCTCACTTAATTATGTTCAAAATACCTTGTGTACATCTAAGAAGCACTCTATTCATGTAAACAAGCACATCTACACTTCCTTGGAATTAGGAAACCATTGAATTTCATTAAACAACGAGTATCTAATGATCATTAGCATTTCTTACATGTATTTTCAGCTTAATCACTCATTAATGTGTGCTTCTCTTGATTTCCTACTAACAAGGCTGGACTCTTTGTTGTAATCACTCATTCTCACTTAATTATGTTGAAAATACCTTGTGTACATCTAAGAAGCACTCTATTCATGTAAACAAGCACATCTACACTTCCTTGGAATTAGGAAACCATTGAATTTCATTAAACAACGAGTATCTAATGATCATTAGCATTTCTTACATGTATTTTCAGCTTAATCACTCATTAATGTGTGCTTCTCTTGATTTCCTACTAACAAGGCTGGACTCTTTGTTGTAATCACTCATTCTCACTTAATTATGTTGAAAATACCTTGTGTACATCTAAGAAGCACTCTATTCATGTAAACAAGCACATCTACACTTCCTTGGAATTAGGAAACCATTGAATTTCATTAAACAACGAGTATCTAATGATCATTAGCATTTCTTACATGTATTTTCAGCTTAATCACTCATTAATGTGTGCTTCTCTTGATTTCCTACTAACAAGGCTGGACTCTTTGTTGTAATCACTCATTCTCACTTAATTATGTTGAAAATACCTTGTGTACATCTAAGAAGCACTCTATTCATGTAAACAAGCACATCTACACTTCCTTGGAATTAGGAAACCATTGAATTTCATTAAACAACGAGTATCTAATGATCATTAGCATTTCTTACATGTATTTTCAGCTTAATCACTCATTAATGTGTGCTTCTCTTGATTTCCTACTAACAAGGCTGGACTCTTTGTTGTAATCACTCATTCTCACTTAATTATGTTGAAAATACCTTGTGTACATCTAAGAAGCACTCTATTCATGTAAACAAGCACATCTACACTTCCTTGGAATTAGGAAACCATTGAATTTCATTAAACAACGAGTATCTAATGATCATTAGCATTTCTTACATGTATTTTCAGCTTAATCACTCATTAATGTGTGCTTCTCTTGATTTCCTACTAACAAGGCTGGACTCTTTGTTGTAATCACTCATTCTCACTTAATTATGTTCAAAATACCTTGTGTACATCTAAGAAGCACTCTATTCATGTAAACAAGCACATCTACACTTCCTTGGAATTAGGAAACCATTGAATTTCATTAAACAACGAGTATCTAATGATCATTAGCATTTCTTACATGTATTTTCAGCTTAATCACTCATTAATGTGTGCTTCTCTTGATTTCCTACTAACAAGGCTGGACTCTTTGTTGTAATCACTCATTCTCACTTAATTATGTTGAAAATACCTTGTGTACATCTAAGAAGCACTCTATTCATGTAAACAAGCACATCTACACTTCCTTGGAATTAGGAAACCATTGAATTTCATTAAACAACGAGTATCTAATGATCATTAGCATTTCTTACATGTATTTTCAGCTTAATCACTCATTAATGTGTGCTTCTCTTGATTTCCTACTAACAAGGCTGGACTCTTTGTTGTAATCACTCATTCTCACTTAATTATGTTCAAAATACCTTGTGTACATCTAAGAAGCACTCTATTCATGTAAACAAGCACATCTACACTTCCTTGGAATTAGGAAACCATTGAATTTCATTAAACAACGAGTATCTAATGATCATTAGCATTTCTTACATGTATTTCAGCTTAATCACTCATTAATGTGTGCTTCTCTTGATTTCCTACTAACAAGGCTGGACACTTTGTTGTAATCACTCATTCTCACTTAATTATGTTGAAATACCTTGTGTACATCTAAGAAGCACTCTATTCATGTAAACAAGCACATCTACACTTCCTTGGAATTAGGAAACCATTGAATTTCATTAAACAACGAGTATCTAATGATCATTAGCATTTCTTACATGTATTTTCAGCTTAATCACTCATTAATGTGTGCTTCTCTTGATTTCCTACTAACAAGGCTGGACTCTTTGTTGTAATCACTCATTCTCACTTAATTATGTTCAAAATACCTTGTGTACATCTAAGAAGCACTCTATTCATGTAAACAAGCACATCTACACTTCCTTGGAATTAGGAAACCATTGAATTTCATTAAACAACGAGTATCTAATGATCATTAGCATTTCTTACATGTATTTTCAGCTTAATCACTCATTAATGTGTGCTTCTCTTGATTTCCTACTAACAAGGCTGGACTCTTTGTTGTAATCACTCATTCTCACTTAATTATGTTGAAAATACCTTGTGTACATCTAAGAAGCACTCTATTCATGTAAACAAGCACATCTACACTTCCTTGGAATTAGGAAACCATTGAATTTCATTAAACAACGAGTATCTAATGATCATTAGCATTTCTTACATTGTATTTTCAGCTTAATCACTCATTAATGTGTGCTTCTCTTGATTTCCTACTAACAAGGCTGGACCTTTGCTGTTAATCATCATTCTCCCTTAATTATGTTCAAAATTACNACAACAAGGCTGGACTCTTTGTTGTAACATCAACATCACATTCTCTACTTTAATGAATTGGTTTTCAAAAAAATAACATTGTGGTAGAATCTAAGAAGCACCAGTTACAAAGGTAACTAAAAGAAAAAAGCGAACATCGTGACACTTCCTTGGAATTAGGAACCATTGAATTTCTTTAAACACGAGTATCTAATGAATCTTTAAGCCATTTTCTTACATGTATTTTTCAGCTTAATCCCTCAATTAAATGGTGTACTTTCACTTGATTCCTACTAACAAGGCTGTACTCTTTCCTGTAAATCACTCATTTTCCAAACTTAATTAGTTCAAATCCCTTGTGTACATCTATGAAGCCCTCTATTCATGTAAACAAGCACATTAACACTTCTTGGAATTAGGAAACCATTGAATTTCTTTAAAAAACAACGAGTAAATCTAATGATCATTAGCATTATTCTTACATGTAATATTCCAGCTTAATCCCTCATGAATGTGCGCTTCTCTGATTTCCCTACTAACACAGGCTGGGACTCCTTTGTTGTAATCCATCATTCTCACTTAATTATGTTCAAAATACCTTGTGTACATCTAAGAAGCACTCTATTCATGTAAACAAGCACATCTACACTTCCTTGGAATTAGGAAACCATTGAATTTCATTAAACAACGAGTATCCAATGATCATTAGCATTCTTACATGTATTTTCAGCTTAATCACTCATTAATGTGTGCTTCTCTTGATTTCCTTCTAACAAGGCTCCACTTTTTGTTGTAATGACTCATTCTCACTTAATTATGTTCAAAATACCTTGTGTACATCTAAGAAGCACTCTATTCATGTAAACAAGCACATCTACACTTCCTTGGAATTAGGAAACCATTGAATTTCATTAAACACGAGTATCTAATGATCATTAGCATTTCTTACATGTATTTCAGCTTAATCACTCATTAATGTGTGCTTCTCTTGATTTCCTACTAACAAGGCTGGACTCTTTGTTGTAATCACTCATTCTCACATTAATTATGTTGAAAATACCTTGTGTACATCTAAGAAGCACTCTATTCTTGTAAACAAGCACATCTACACTTCTCGGAATTAGGAAACCATCTCGAATTTGATTAAAACAACGAGTATCTAATGATCATTAGCATTTCTTACATCGTATGTTTCAGCTTAATCACTCATTAATGTGTGCTTCTCTTTGATTTCCTACAAACAAGGCTCCAAACTTTCTTGTAATCACTCATTCTCACTTAATTATGTTCAAAAATACCTTGTGTACAATCTAAGAAGCAATCTATTCATGTAAACAAGCACATCTACACTTCCTGAATTAGGAAACCATTGAATTTCATTAAACAACGAGTATCTAATGATCATTAGCATTTCTTACATGTATTTCAGCTTAATCACTCATTAATGTGTGCTTCTCTTGATTTCCTTCTAACAAGGCTCCACTTTTTGTTGTAATGACTCATTCTAGCTAATTATGTTGAAAATACCTTGTGTACATCTAAGAAGCACTCTATTCATGTAAACAAGCACATCTACACTTCCTTGGAATTAGGAAACCATTGAATTTCATTAAACAACGAGTATCTAATGATCATTAGCATTTCTTACATGTATTTTCAGCTTAATCACTCATTAATGTGTGCTTCTCTTGATTTCCTACTAACAAGGCTGGACTCTTTGTTGTAATCACTCATTCTCACTTAATTATGTTGAAAATACCTTGTGTACATCTAAGAAGCACTCTATTCATGTAAACAAGCACATCTACACTTCCTTGGAATTAGGAAACCATTGAATTTCATTTAAACAACGAGTATCTAATGATCATTAGCATTTCTTACATGTATTTTCAGCTTAATCACTCATTAATGTGTGCTTCTCTTGATTTCCTACTAACAAGGCTGGCCTCTTTGTTGTAATCACTCATTCTCACTTAATTATGTTGAAAATACCTTGTGTACTTCTAAGAAGCACTCTATTCAGTAAACAAGCACATCTACACTTCCTTGGAATTAGGAAACCATTGAATTTCTTTAAACAACGAGTATCTAATGATCATTAGCATTTCTTACATGTATTTCAGCTTAATCACTCATTAATGTGTGCTTCTCTTGATTTCCTTCTAACAAGGCTCCACTTTTTGTTTTAATGACTCATTCTCACTTAATTATGTTCAAAATACCTTGTCTACAAAAGCACTCTATTATAAGCACATCTACACTTCCTTGAATTAGAAAACCATTGAATTTCATTAAACAACGAGTATCTAATGATCATTAGCATTTTTACATGTATTTTCAGCTTAGTCACTCATTAATGTGTGCTTCTCTTGATTTCCTACTAACAAGGCTGGACTCTTTGTTGTAATCACTCATTCTCACTTAATTATGTTGAAAATACCTTTTGTACATCTAAGAAGCACTCTATTCACGTAAACAAGCACATCTACACTTCCTTGGAATTAGGAAGCCATTGAATTTCTCTAAACAACGAGTATCTAATGATCATTAGCATTTCTTACATGTATTTTCGGCTTAATCACTCATTAATGTGTACTTCTCTTGATTTCCTACGAACAAGGCTCGACTCTTTGTTGTAATCACTCATTCTCACTTAATTATGTTGAAAATACCTTGTGTACATCTAAGAAGCACTCTATTGAAGTAAACAAGAACATCTACACTTCCATGGAATTAGGAAACCATTGAATTTCATTAAACAACGAGTATCTAATAATCATTAGCATTTCTTACATGTATGTTCAGCTTAATAACTCATTCATGTGTGCTTCTCTTGATTTCCTTCCAACAAGGCTCCACTTTTTCTTTTAATGACTCATTCTCGCTTAATTATGTTCAAAATACCTTGTCTACAAATAATAAGCACTCTATTCAACTAAACAAGCAGATCTACACTTCCACGATTTTAAAGAACAATTGAATTTCATTAAACAACGAGTATCTAATGATCATTAGCATTTCTTACATGTATTTTCAGCTTCATCACGCATTAATGTGTGCTTCTCTTGATTTCCTTCCAACAAGGCTCCACTTTTTGTTTTAATGACTCATTCTCGCTTAATTATGTTCAAAATACCTTGTCTACAAATAATAAGCACTCTATTCAACTAAACAAGCACATCTACACTTCCACGATTTTAAAAAACAATTGAATTTCATTAAACAACGAGTATCTAATGATCATTAGCATTTCTTACATGTATTTTCAGCTTCATCACACATTAATGTGTGCTTCTCTTGATTTCCTTCTAACAAGGCTCCACTTTTGTTATATTGACTCATTCTAGCTTAATTATGTTCAAAATACCTTGTGTACATCTAAGAAGCACTCTATTCATGTAAACAAGCACATCTACACTTCCTTGGAATTAGGAAACCATTGAATTTCTTTAGACAACGAGTATCTAATGATCATTAGCATTTCTTACATGTATTTTCAGCTTAATCACTCATTAATGTGTGCTTCTCTTGATTTCCTACTAACAAGGCTGGACTCTTTGTTGTAATCACTCATTCTCACTTAATTATGTTGAAAATACCTTGTGTACATCTAAGAAGCACTCTATTCATGTAAACAAGCACATCTACACATCCTTGGAATTAGGAAACCATTGAATTTCTTTAGACAACGAGTATCTAATGATCATTAGCATTTCTTACATGTATTTTCAGCTTAATCACTCATTAATGTGTGCTTCTCTTGATTTCCTACTAACAAGGCTGGACTGTTTGTTGTAATCACTCATTCTCACTTAATTATGTTGAAAATACCTTGTGTACATCTAAGAAGCACTCTATTGAAGTAAACAAGAACATCTACACTTCCTTGGAATTAGGAAACCATTGAATTTCATTAAACAACGAGTATCTAATAATCATTAGCATTTCTTACATGTATGTTCAGCTTAATAACTCATTAATGTGTGCTTCTCTTGATTTCCTTCCAACAAGGCTCCACTTTTTGTTTTAATGACTCATTCTCGCTTAATTATGTTCAAAATACCTTGTCTACAAATAATAAGCACTCTATTCAACTAAACAAGCACATCTACACTTCCACGATTTTAAAAAACAATTGAATTTCATTAAACAACGAGTATCTAATGATCATTAGCATTTCTTACATGTATTTTCAGCTTCATCACGCATTAATGTGTGCTTCTCTTGATTTCCTTCTAACAAGGCTCCACTTGTTGTTATATTGACTCATTCTCGCATAATTATGTTGAAAATACCTTGTGTACATCTAAGAAGCACTCTATTCATGTAAACAAGCACATCTACACTTCCTTGGAATTAGGAAACCATTGAATTTCTTTAGACAACGAGTATCTAATGATCATTAGCATTTCTTACATGTATTTTCAGCTTAATCACTCATTAATGTGTGCTTCTCTTGATTTCCTACTAACAAGGCTGGACTCTTTGTTGTAATCACTCATTCTCACTTAATTATGTTGAAAATACATTGTGTACATCTAAGAAGCACTCTCTTCATGCAAACAAGCACATCTACACTTCCTTGGAATTAGGAAACCACTGAATTTCTTTAGATAACGAGTATCTAATGATAATTGGCATTTCCTACATGTATTTTCAGCTTAATCACTCATTAATGTGTGCTTCTCTTGATTTCCTACTAACAAGGCTGGACTGTTTGTTGTAATCACTCATTCTCACTTAATTATGTTGAAAATACCTTGTGTACATCTAAGAAGCACTCTATTGAAGTAAACAAGAACATCTACACTTCCTTGGAATTAGGAAACCATTGAATTTCATTAAACAACGAGTATCTAATAATCATTAGCATTTCTTACATGTATGTTCAGCTTAATAACTCATTAATGTGTGCTTCTCTTGATTTCCTTCCAACAAGGCTCCACTTTTTGTTTTAATGACTCATTCTCGCTTAATTATGTTCAAAATACCTTGTCTACAAATAATAAGCACTCTATTCAACTAAACAAGCACATCTACACTTCCACGATTTTAAAAAACAATTGAATTTCATTAAACAACGAGTATCTAATGATCATTAGCATTTCTTACATGTATTTTCAGCTTCATCACGCATTAATGTGTGCTTCTCTTGATTTCCTTCTAACAAGGCTCCACTTGTTGTTATATTGACTCATTCTCGCATAATTATGTTGAAAATACCTTGTGTACATCTAAGAAGCACTCTATTCATGTAAACAAGCACATCTACACTTCCTTGGAATTAGGAAACCATTGAATTTCTTTAGAGAACGAGTATCTAATGATCATTAGCATTTCTTACATGTATTTTCAGCTTAATCACTCATTAATGTGTGCTTCTCTTGATTTCCTACTAACAAGGCTGGACTCTTTGTTGTAATCACTCATTCTCACTTAATTATGTTGAAAATACATTGTGTACATCTAAGAAGCACTCTCTTCATGCAAACAAGCACATCTACACTTCCTTGGAATTAGGAAACCACTGAATTTCTTTAGATAACGAGTATCTAATGATAATTGGCATTTCCTACATGTATTTTCAGCTTAATCACACATTAATGTGTGCTTCTCTTGATTTCCTACTAACAAGGCTGGCCTCTTTGTTGTAATCACTCATTCTCACTTAATTATGTTGAAAATTCCTTGTGTACTTCTAAGAAGCACTATATTCATGTAAACAAGCACATCTACACTTCCTTGGAATTAGGAAACCATTCAATTTCTTTAAACAACGAGTATCTAATGATCATTAGCATTTCTTACAAGTATGGTCAGCTTAATCACTCATTAACGTGTGCTTCTGTTGATTTCCTTCTAACAAGGCTCCAGTTTTTGTTTTAATGACTCATTCTCACGTAATTATGTTCAAAATTCCTTGTCTACAAATAATAAGCACTCTCTTCCTTGAATTTAAAAAACAATTGAATTTCATTACACAACGAGTATCTAAAGATCATTAGCATTTTTTACATGTATTTTCAGCTTAGTCACTCATTAATGTGTGCTTCTCTTGATTTCCTACTAACAAGGCTGGACTCTTTGTTGTAATCACTCATTCTCACTTAATTATGTTGAAAATACCTTTTGTACATCTAAGAAGCACTCTATTCACGTAAACAAGCAGATCTACACTTCCTTGGAATTAGGAAGCCATTGAATTTCTCTAAACATCGAGTATCTAATGATCATTAGCATTTCTTACATGTATTTTCGGCTTAATCACTCATTAATGTGTACTTCTCTTGATTTCCTACGAACAAGGCTCGACTCTTTGTTGTAATCACTCATTCTCACTTAATTATGTTGAAAATACCTTGTGTACATCTAAGAAGCACTCTATTGAAGTAAACAAGAACATCTACACTTCCATGGAATTAGGAAACCATTGAATTTCATTAAACAACGAGTATCTAATAATCATTAGCATTTCTTACATGTATGTTCAGCTTAATAACTCATTCATGTGTGCTTCTCTTGATTTCCTTCCAACAAGGCTCCACTTTTTCTTTTAATGACTCATTCTCGCTTAATTATGTTCAAAATACCTTGTCTACAAATAATAAGCACTCTATTCAACTAAACAAGCAGATCTACACTTCCACGATTTTAAAGAACAATTGAATTTCATTAAACAACGAGTATCTAATGATCATTAGCATTTCTTACATGTATTTTCAGCTTCATCACGCATTAATGTGTGCTTCTCTTGATTTCCTTCCAACAAGGCTCCACTTTTTGTTTTAATGACTCATTCTCGCTTAATTATGTTCAAAATACCTTGTCTACAAATAATAAGCACTCTATTCAACTAAACAAGCACATCTACACTTCCACGATTTTAAAAAACAATTGAATTTCATTAAACAACGAGTATCTAATGATCATTAGCATTTCTTACATGTATTTTCAGCTTCATCACACATTAATGTGTGCTTCTCTTGATTTCCTTCTAACAAGGCTCCACTTTTGTTATATTGACTCATTCTAGCTTAATTATGTTCAAAATACCTTGTGTACATCCAAGAAGCACTCTATTTATGTAAACAAGCACATCTACACTTCCTTGGAATTAGGAAACCATTGAATTTCTTTAGACAACGAGTATCTAATGATCATTACCATTTCTTACATGTATTTTCGGCTTAATCACTCATTAATGTGTGCTTCTCTTGATTTCCTACTAACAAGGCTGGACTCTTTCTTGTAATCACTCATTCTCACTTAATTATGTTGAAAATACCTTGTGTACATCTAAGAAGCACTCTATTCATGTAAACAAGCACATCTACACTTCCTTGGAATTAGGAAACCATTGAATTTCATTAAACAACGAGTATCTAAAGACCATTAGCATTTCTTACATGTATGTTCAGCTTAATCACTCATTAATGTGTGCTTCTCTTGATTTCCTTCTAACAAGGCTCCACTTTTTGTTGTAATGACTCATTCTCGCATAATTATGTTGAAAATACCTTGTGTACATCTAAGAAGCACTCTATTCATGTAAACAAGCACATCTACACTTCTTTGGAATTAGGAAACCATTGAATTTCTTTAGACAACGAGTATCTAATGATCATTAGCATTTCTTACATGTATTTTCAGCTTAATCACTCATTAATGTGTGCTTCTCTTGATTTCCTACTAACAAGGCTGGACTCTTTGTTGTAATCACTCATTCTCACTTAATTATGTTGAAAATACATTGTGTACATCTAAGAAGCACTCTATTCATGCAAACAAGCACATCTACACTTCCTTGGAATTAGGAAACCATTGAATTTCATTAAACAACGAGTATCTAATGGTCATAAGCATTTCTTACATGTATTTTTGGCTTAATCACTCATTAATGTGTACTTCTCCTGATTTCCTACGAACAAGGCTGGACTCTTTCTTGCAATCACTCATTCTCACTTAATTATGTTCAAAATACCTTGCGTACATCTAAGAAGCGCTCTATTCATGCAAACAAGCACATCTACACTTCCTTGGAATTAGGAAACCTTTGAATTTCATTAAACAACGAGTTTCTAATGATCATTAGCATTTTTTACATGTATGTTCAGCTTAATGACTCATTAATGTGTGCTTCTCTTGATTTCCTCCTAACAAGGCTCCACTTTTTGTTGTAATGACTCATTCTCGCTTAATTATGTTCAAAATACCTTGTGTACATCCAAGATGCACTCTATTGAAGTAAACAAGAACATCTACACTTCCTTGGAATTAGGGAACCCTTGAATTTCATTAAACAACGAGTATCTAATGATCATTAGCATTTCCTACATGTATTTTCAGCTTAATCACTCATTAATCTGTGCTTCACTTGATTTCCTTCTAACAAGGCTCCACATTTTGTTGTAATGACTCTTTCTCACTTAATTATGTTCAAAATACCTTGTCTACAAATAAGAAGCACTCTATTCATGTAAACAAGCACATCTACACTTCCTTGGAATTAGGAAACCATTGAATTTCATTAAACAACGAGTATCTAATGATCATTAGCATTTCGTACATGTATTTTCAGCTTCATCACTCATTACTGTGTGCTTCTCTTGATTTCCTTCTAACAAGGCTCCACTTTTTGTTATATTGACTCATTCTAGCTTAATTATGTTCAAAATACCTTGTGTACATCTAAGAAGCACTCTATTCATGTAAACAACCACTTCTACACTTCCTTGGAATTAGGAAACCATTGAATTTCTTTAGACAACGAGTATCTAATGATCATTAGCATTTCTTACATGTATTTTCAGCTTAATCACTCATTAATGTGTGCTTCTCTTGATTTCCTACTAACAAGGCCAGGCTTGTTGTAATCACTCATTCTCACTTCATTATGTTGAAAATACCTTGTGTACATCTAAGAAGCACTCTATTCATGTAAACAAGCACATCTACACTTCCTTGGAATTAGGAAACCATTGAATTTCATTAAACAACGAGTATCTTATGATCATTAGCATTTCTTATATCTATTTTCAGCTTAATCACTCATTAATGTTTGCTTCTCTTGATTTCCTACCAACAAGGGTGGACACTTTGTTGTAATCACTCATTCTCACTTAATTATGTTCAAAATACCTTGTGTACATCTAAGAAGCGCTCTATTCATGTAAACAAGCACATCTACACATCCTTGGAATTAGGAAACCATTGAATTTCATTAAACAACGAGTATCTTATGATCATTAGCATTTCTTACATCTATTTTCAGCTTAATCACTCATTAATGTGTGCTTCTCTTGATTTCCTACCAACAAGGGTGGACTCTTTGTTGTAATCACTCATTCTCCCTTAATGATGTTCAAAATACCTTGTGTACTTATAAGAAGCACTCTATTCACGTAAACAAGCACATCTACTGATGAGAACCGTAGACATGAAGGGTGGAAGGCTTCAATGGATGCAAGAGGTCCATTACACATTCCAGAAGGCCCAATAACACGAGCTAGGGCCAGAAAGATTAAAGAAGCACCGAATGGGCTGATTCAGGATGCTTAGGCCAACCCAACTTCAAATGGTGCGAATTTACACTTGGAAGAGAGTCCAGGCCATATTAATATCATTAGAGTAATTAAAGTGTTAGGTCTAATAATAGTAGTCACTCCAAATTAGGAGTTTATTTTCCATATAAGAATTTGTACCTAAATAGGAATTCCACCTAAATAAGGAATTGTCCTAACTAGGAATTTATACCTCTTTAGGATTGCTATCTTAGCCTATAAATAGGCACCCCCTTGTAAGCTTTGGAGATCAGACAATCAAGATATAAGACAACTTTCAGTGAAATAGAAAGCAAGGGTTTCTCCTTCGGTTCTTTTGAGAACTAAAGAACTTATCAAGAGGTTTTCTTCTTGTGGCGTTCAAACCGACTTATCACTCCCAATTCCTTCCTCTTCTGGAGTGTGGCGTCCATATCCATCTTGAATACCCCAGGTTCGTGTTCCTTCGAATTTTGGGTCTAGGGTTTGTGTTATTAAACTCTGATTTAGCTTTCCTGGTTGTTCTTTGATTCATTGTGTGCGTTGGGTCCCTAAGCCACGTCTTTTTGGGGTTTTCCGCATCAGTTGGTATCAGAGCCCGGCTCTAAATCAGTTGGCTCTAAATCAAAAAATAAAAAAAAATAAAAAAATAATATGTCTTCGAAAGACAAAGGTGCTGCTCAGGAGGGAGCTGTTGACATGTCCTTCATGATCAAAGCTATGCAACAACAATTTGAGCACATGAATACCAGATTTGATGATATGAGAGAGAGGATGGAGGAGCAAGCTAATACAATATTAGCGTTGCAAAGGAGGTACGAAGAATATGAGACTTCTAAAGCAAAAAGGCAATTGAGACGTGCCTATGACCACGAAGGTGATGATTCTGTGCCATCATCAGAGGGTGAAAGTGATGGAGAGAAGTATCCGACTAATGGAGTAGCTCTCATCACAAGGCGAGCATTGAATGTCCAAGTGAAAGAACAAAAAGAGGGGCAACGAGATAACATCTTTCAAACGAGATGTCTCATCAAGGATAAGGTATGTAGTATGATTATTGATGGTGGGAGTTCCACTAATGTTGCTAGCACAACTATGGTTGAGAAGTTGAATTTACCTACTATGAAGCATCCTAAACCATATAAGTTTCAATGGTTGAATGAGAGTGGTGAAGTTAAAGTAGATAAGCAAGTGCTCGTGTCATTTTCTATTGGAAGGTATCACGATGAAGTTTTATGTGATGTTGTACCTATGCAAGCAGGCCATATTCTATTAGGAAGGCCATGGCAGTTTGACAGACGAGTTATGCACGATGGATTCAAGAATCGATATTCCTTTGTAATGAATGATAAACCTGTCACTCTTGTACCATTATCACCTCAACAAGCTTATGAGGATCAATTAAGGATTAAAAATGAGAGTGAACAGAAAAGAGAGATTGAAAAAAGAGAAAAGAGAGGAGAACACGTGAGAACACAGGAGAAAGAGAAGAAAACAGAAAGTTTCTATGCAAAAGAGAGTGATGTCAAAAGAGCATTCTGTGCCAAACAGCCTATGATCATACTTTTGTACAAGGAGACTTATTTTAACACTAACAAACTTGAACCATCTTTGCCTAGTACTATTGTTGTTCTATTGCAGGAATTTGAAGATGAATTCCATGATGATGTCCCAAGTGGATTGCTACCTAAGAGAGGAATTGAGTATCAAATTGATTTCATCCTTGGTGCATCCATCCAAAATCGGCCAGCATATAAGAAGGAGACAAAGGAGCATAAAAGACAGGTTGAAGAACTTATTTTCAAAGGATATGTGAGGGAAAGCATGGGTCATTATGTAGTTCCTATCCTACTTGTACAAGGAAAGTTGAACAGAAGGCATGCCAAGTGGATCAAATTCATTCAGACCTTTCCCTACGTCATCAAGTATAAACAAGGTGATGATTCGAGGACGAATCTTTTTGAGGAAAGGGGGAATGATGAGAACCGTAGACATGAAGGGTGGAAGGCTTCAATGGATGCAAGAGGTCCATTACACATTCCAGAAGGCCCAATAACACGAGCTAGGGCCAGAAAGATTAAAGAAGCACCGAATGGGCTGATTCAGGACGCTTAGGCCAACCCAACTTCAAATGGTGCGAATTTACACTTGGAAGAGAGTCCAGGCCATATTAATATCATTAGAGTAATTAAAGTGTTAGGACTAATAATAGTAGTCACTCCAAATTAGGAGTTTATTTTCCATATAAGAATTTGTACCTAAATAGGAATTCCACCTAAATAAGGAATTGTCCTAACTAGGAATTTATACCTCTTTAGGATTGCTATCTTAGCCTATAAATAGGCACCCCCTTGTAAGCTTTGGAGATCAGACAATCAAGATATAAGACAACTTTCAGTGAAATAGAAAGCAAGGGTTTCTCCTTCGGTTCTTTTGAGAACTAAAGAACTTATCAAGAGGTTTTCTTCTTGTGGCGTTCAAACCGACTTATCACTCCCAATTCCTTCCTCTTCTGGAGTGTGGCGTCCATATCCATCTTGAATACCCTAGGTTCGTGTTCCTTCGAATTTTGGGTCTAGGGTTTGTGTTATTAAACTCTGATTTAGCTTTCCTGGTTGTTCTTTGATTCATTGTGTGCGTTGGGTCCCTAAGCCACGTCTTTTTGGGGTTTTCCGCATCATCTACACTTCCTTGGAATTAGGAAACCATTGAATTTCATTAAACAACGAGTATCTTATGATCATTACCATTTCTTACATCTATTTTCAGCTTAATCACTCATTAACGTGTGCTTCTCTTGATTTCCTACCAACAAGGGTGGACTCTTTGTTGTAATCACTCATTTTCACTTAATTATGTTCAAAATAGCTTGTGTACATCTAAGAAGCACTCTATTCATGTAAACAAGCACATCTACAATTCCCTGTAATTGGGAAAGCTTTGAATTTCATTAAACAACGAGTATCTAATGATCATTAGCATTTCTTACATGTATTTTCAGCTGAATCACTCATTAATGTGTGCTTCTCTTGATTCCCTACTAACAAGGCTGGACACTTTGTTGTAATCACTCATTCTCACTTAATTATGTTGAAAATACCTTGTGTACATCTAAGAAGCACTCTCTTCATGTAATAAGCACATCTACACATCCTTGGAATTAGGAAACCTTTGAATTTCATTAAACAACGAGTATCTAATGATCATTAGCATTTCTTAGATGTATTTTCGGCTAAATCAATCATTAATGTGTGCTTCTCTTGATTTCCTACTAACAAGGCTGGACACTTTGTTGTGATCACTCATTCTCACTTAATTATATTGAAAATACCTTGTGTACATCTAAGAAGCACTCTATTCACGTAAACAAGCACATCTACACTTCCTTGGAAGTAGGAAACCATTGAATTTCATTAAAAAACGGGTATCTAATGATCATTAGCATTTCATACATGTATTTTCAGCTTAATCACTCATTAATGTGTGCTTCTCTTGATTTCCTACTAAGAAGGCTGGACTCTTTGTTGTAATCACTCATTCTCACTTAATGATGTTGAAAATACCTTGTGTACATCTAAGAAGCACTCTATTCACGTAAACAAGCACATCTACTCTTCCTTGGAATTAGGAAACCATTGAATTACATTAAACAACGAGTATCTAATGATCATTAGCTTTTCTTACATGTATTTTCAGCTTAATCACTCATTAATGTGTGCTTCTCTTGATTTCCTTCCAACAAGGCTCCACTTTTTGCTGTAATGACTTATTCTCACTTAATTATGTTCAAAATACCTTGTCTACAAATAAGAAGCACTCTATTCATGTAAACAAGCACATCTACACTTCCTTGGAATTAGGAAACCATTGAATTTCATTATACAACGAGTATCTAATGATCCTTAGCATTTCTTCCATGTATTTTCAGCTTAATCACTCATTAATGTGTGCTTCTCTTGATTCCCTACGAACAAGGCTGGACACTTTGTTGTAATCACTCATTCTCACTTAATTATGTTGAAAATACCTTGTGTACATCTAAGAAGCACTCTATTCATGTAAACAAGCACATCTACACTTCTTTGGAATTAGGAAACCATTGAATTTCATTAAACAACGAGTATCTAATGATCATTAGCATTTCTTACATGTATTTTCAGCTTAATCACACATTAACTTGTGCTTCTCTTGCTTTCCTACTAACATGGCCGGACACTTTGTTGTAATGACTCATTCTCCCTTAATGATGTTCAAAATACCTTGTGTACTTATAAGAAGCACTCTATTCACGTAAACAAGCACATCTACAATTCCTTGGAATTAGGAAACCATTGAATTTCATTAAACAAGGAGTATCTAATGATCATTAGCATTTCTTACATGTATTTTCAGCTTAATCACTCATTAATGTGTGGTTCTCTTGATTTCCTACTAACAAGGCTAGACTCTCTGTTGTAATCACTCATTCTCACTTCATTATGTTGAAAATACCTTGTGTACGTCTAAGAAGCACTCTATTCAGGTAAACAAGCACATCTACAATACCTTGGAATTAGGAAACCATTGAATTTCATTAAACAACGAGTATCTAATGATCATTACCATTTCTTACATGTATTTTCAGCTTAATCACTCATTAATGTGTGCTTCTCTTGATTTCCTAATAACAAGGCTGGACTCTTTGTTGTAATCACTCATTCTCACTTAATTATATTGAAAATACGTTGTGTAAATCTAAGAAGCACTCTATTCATGTAAACAAGCACATCTACACTTCCTTGGAATTAGGAAGCCATTGAATTTCATTAAACTACGAGTATCTAATGATCATTAGCATTTCTTACATGTATTTTCGGCATAATCACTCATTAATGTGTGCTTCTCCTGATTTCCTACTAACAAGGCTGGACACTTTGTTGTAATCACTCATTCTCACTTAATTATGTTGAAAATACCTTGGGTTCATCTAACAAGCACTCTATTCATGTAAACAAGCACATCTACACTTCCTTGGAATTAGGAAACCATTTGAATTTCTTTAAACAACGAGTATCGAATGATCATTAGCATTTCTTACATGTATGTTCAGCTTACTCACTCATTAATGTGTGCTTCTCTTGATTTCCTTCTAACAAGGCTCCACTTTTTTTTGTAATGACTCATTCTCACTTAACTATGTTCAAAATACCTTATGTAGATATAAGAAGCACTCTATTCAAGTAAACAAACACATCTACACTTCCTCGGAATTAGGAAACCATTGAATTTCATTAAACAACGAGTATCTAATGATTATGATCATTTCGTACATGTATGTTTATCTTAATCACTCATTAATGTGTGCTTCTCTTGATTTCCTACTAACAAGGCTGCACTCATTGTTGTAATCACTCATTCTCACTTAATTATGTTCAAAATACCTTGTGTACATCTAAGAAGCACTCTATTCAAGTAAAGAAGCACATCTACACTTCCTTGGAATTAGGAAACCGTTGAATTTCTTTAAACAACGAGTATCTAATGATCATTAGCATTTCTTACATGTATGTTCAGCTTAATCACTCATTAATGTGTGCTTCTCTTGATTTCCTTCTAACAAGGCTCCACTTTTAGTTGTAATGACTCATTCTCACTTAATTATGTTCAAAATACCTTCTGTACATCTAAGAAGCACTCCATTCAAGTAAACAAGCACATCTACACTTCCTCGGAATTAGGAAACCATTGAATTTCATTAAACAACGAGTATCTAATGATCTTTAGCATTTCTTACATGTATTTTCAGCTTAATCACTTTATAATGTGTGCTTCTCTTGATTTCCTACTAACAACGCTGGACTCTTTGTTCTAATCAGTCATTCTCACTTAATTATGTTGAAAATACCTTGTGTACATCTAAGAAGCACTCTATTCATGTAAACAAGCACATCTACACTTCCTTGGAATTAGGAAACCATTTGAATATCTTTAAACAACGAGTATCTAATGATCATTAGCATTTCTTACATGTATGTTCAGCTTAATCACTCATTAATGTGTGCTTCTCTTGATTTCCTTCTAACAAGGCTCCACTTTTTGTTGTAATGACTCATTCTCACTTAATTATGTTCAAAATACCTTATGTACATCTAAGAAGCACTCTATTAAGAAGCACTCTATTCAAGTAAACAAGCACATCTACACTTCCTTGGAATTAGGAAACCATTGAATTTCATTAAACAACGAGTATCTAATGATCATTAGCATTTCTTACATATATTTTCAGCTTAATCACTCATTAATATGTGCTTCTCTTGATTTCCTTCTAACAAGGCTCCACTTTTTGTTGTAGTGACTCATTCTCAGTTAATTATGTTCAAAATACCTTGTCTACAAATAAGGAGCACTCTATTCAGGTAAACAAGCACATCTACACTTCCTTGAATTTAGGAAACAATTGAATTTCATTAAACAACGAGTATCTAATGATCATTAGCATTTCTTACATGTATTTTCAGCTTAATCACTCACTAATGTGTGCTTCTCTTGATTTCCTACTAACAAGGTTGGACTATTTGTTGTAATCACTCATTCACACTTAATTATGTTGAAAATAACTTGTGTACATCTAAGAAGCACTCTATTCATGTAAACAAGCACATCTACACTTCCTTGAAATTAGGAAACCATTGAATTTCATTAAACAACGAGTATCTAATAATCATTAGCATTTCTTACATGTATGTTCAGCTTAATAACTCATTAATGTGTGCTTCTCTTGATTTCCTTCCAACAAGGCTCCACTTTTTGTTTTAATGACTCATTCTCGCTTAATTATGTTCAAAATACCTTGTCTACAAATAATAAGCACTCTATTCAACTAAACAAGCACATCTACACTTCCACGATTTTAAAAAACAATTGAATTTCATTAAACAACGAGTATCTAATGATCATTAGCATTTCTTACATGTATTTTCAGCTTGATCACTCATTAATGTGTGCTTCTCTTGATTTCCTACTAACAAGGCTGGACACTTTGTTGTAATCACTCATTCTCACTTAATTATGTTGAAAATACCTTGTGTACATCTATGAAGCACTCTCTTCAAGTAAACAAGCAAATCTACTCTTCCTTGGAATTAGGAAACAATTGAATTTCAGTAAACAACGAGTATCTAATGATCATTAGCTTTTCTTACATGTATTTTCAGCTTAATCACTCATTAATGTGTGCTTCTCTTGATTTCCTTCCAACAAGGCTCCACTTTTTGCTGTAATGACTTATTCTCACTTAATTATGTTCAAAATACCTTGTCTACAAATAAGAAGCACTCTATTCATGTAAACAAGCACATCTACACTTCCTTGGAATTAGGAAACCATTGAATTTCATTATACAACGAGTATCTAATGATCCTTAGCATTTCTTCCATGTATTTTCAGCTTAATCACTCATTAATGTGTGCTTCTCTTGATTCCCTACGAACAAGGCTGGACACTTTGTTGTAATCACTCATTCTCACTTAATTATGTTGAAAATACCTTGTGTACATCTAAGAAGCACTCTATTCATGTAAACAAGCACATCTACACTTCTTTGGAATTAGGAAACCATTGAATTTCATTAAACAACGAGTATCTAATGATCATTAGCATTTCTTACATGTATTTTCAGCTTAATCACACATTAACTTGTGCTTCTCTTGCTTTCCTACTAACATGGCTGGACACGTTGTTGTAATGACTCATTCTCCCTTAATGATGTTCAAAATACCTTGTGTACTTATAAGAAGCACTCTATTCACGTAAACAAGCACATCTACAATTCCTTGGAATTAGGAAACCATTGAATTTCATTAAACAAGGAGTATCTAATGATCATTAGCATTTCTTACATGTATTTTCAGCTTAATCACTCATTAATGTGTGGTTCTCTTGATTTCCTACTAACAAGGCTAGACTCTCTGTTGTAATCACTCATTCTCACTTCATCATGTTGAAAATACCTTGTGTACGTCTAAGAAGCACTCTATTCAGGTAAACAAGCACATCTACAATACCTTGGAATTAGGAAACCATTGAATTTCATTAAACAACGAGTATCTAATGATCATTACCATTTCTTACATGTATTTTCAGCTTAATCACTCATTAATGTGTGCTTCTCTTGATTTCCTAATAACAAGGCTGGACTCTTTGTTGTAATCACTCATTCTCACTTAATTATATGGAAAATACGTTGTGTAAATCTAAGAAGCACTCTATTCATGTAAACAAGCACATCTACACTTCCTTGGAATTAGGAAGCCATTGAATTTCATTAAACTACGAGTATCTAATGATCATTAGCATTTCTTACATGTATTTTTGGCATAATCACTCATTAATGTGTGCTTCTCCTGATTTCCTACTAACAAGGCTGGACACTTTGTTGTAATCACTCATTCTCACTTAATTATGTTGAAAATACCTTGTGTTCATCTAACAAGCACTCTATTCATGTAAACAAGCACATCTACACTTCCTTGGAATTAGGAAACCATTTGAATTTCTTTAAACAACGAGTATCGAATGATCATTAGCATTTCTTACATGTATGTTCAGCTTACTCACTCATTAATGTGTGCTTCTCTTGATTTCCTTCTAACAAGGCTCCACTTTTTTTTGTAATGACTCATTCTCACTTAACTATGTTCAAAATACCTTATGTAGATATAAGAAGCACTCTATTCAAGTAAACAAACACATCTACACTTCCTCGGAATTAGGAAACCATTGAATTTCATTAAACAACGAGTATCTAATGATTATGATCATTTCGTACATGTATGTTTATCTTAATCACTCATTAATGTGTGCTTCTCTTGATTTCCTACTAACAAGGCTGCACTCATTGTTGTAATCACTCATTCTCACTTAATTATGTTCAAAATACCTTGTGTACATCTAAGAAGCACTCTATTCATGTAAAGAAGCACATCTACACTTCCTTGGAATTAGGAAACCGTTGAATTTCTTTAAACAACGAGTATCTAATGATCATTAGCATTTCTTACATGTATGTTCAGCTTAATCACTCATTAATGTGTGCTTCTCTTGATTTCCTTCTAACAAGGCTCCACTTTTAGTTGTAATGACTCATTCTCACTTAATTATGTTCAAAATACCTTCTGTACATCTAAGAAGCACTCCATTCAAGTAAACAAGCACATCTACACTTCCTCGGAATTAGGAAACCATTGAATTTCATTAAACAACGAGTATCTAATGATCATTAGCATTTCCTACATGTATTTTCAGCTTAATCACTCATTAATGTGTGCTTCTCTTGATTTCATACTAACAGGGCTGGACTCTTTGTTGTAATCACTCATTCTCACTTAATTATGTTGAAAATACCTTGTGTTCATCTAAGAAGCACTCTATTCAAGTAAACAAGCACATCTACACTTCCTTGGAATTAGGAAACCATTTGAATATCTTTAAACAACGAGTATCTAATGATCATTAGCATTTCTTACATGTATGTTCAGCTTAATCACTCATTAATGTGTGCTTCTCTTGATTTCCTTCTAACAAGGCTCCACTTTTGTTGTAATGACTCATTCTCACTTAATTATGTTCAAAATACCTTATGTACATCTAAGAAGCACTCTATTCAAGTAAACAAGCACATCTACACTTCCTTGGAATTAGGAAACCATTGAATTTCATTAAACAACGAGTATCTAATGATCATTAGCATTTCTTACATGTATTTTCAGCTTAATCACTCATTAATGTGTGCTTCTCTTG